>JBBBDQ010000732.1:1595000-1695685 GCA_037127315.1 Ascarosepion bandense
TTTCTTTCCACATAAAACTAAAACAACTTCACGAGATATTACTTAACAAATATCAGGCAAAATGGCGAACATAAACTAAAGTTATAACAGAAAATAACATGTATCCAATACTTATGCGTGCCACTATATATATATATATATATATATATATATATATATGTGTGTGTGTGTGTGTGTATGTGTGTTTGTGTGTGTGTGTATGTATGTGTGTGTGTGTGGTGAGTAGATATATACTTTCCAGGTACGTAACACACACAGCTTGAACATATAAACTCGGAAAATATATTTTACAAGTACGAAACTGATGCTAGAACATAGGAACTTGCAAAATATATTTTCCAAGTACGAAACTAAAGCTGGAACATGTAATCTTGCAAAATATACTTTCCTAGTACGAAACTGAAGCTAGAACATAAGAACTTGCAAAATATACTTTTCTGGTACGAAACTGAAGCTAGAACATATAAACTTGCACAATACACTTTCCACGTACGAAACTGAAGCTAGAACATATTAACTTGCAAAATACACGTTCCAGGTACGAAACTGAAAATAGAACATATAAACTTGCAAAATATACTTTCCTGTTACGAAACTGAAGATAGAACATAAGAACTTGCAAAATATGCTTTCCGGGTACGAAACTGAATCTAGACCATGTAATCTCTCAAAATATACTTTTCAGGTAAAAAACTGAAGCTAATAGATATAGATTCGCAGAATATCCGTTTCATGTCCGTAACTAAAGACAGAAGCTTTTGATTCGCAGAATTCCAAACAAGAAATGGCTTTCGTTAAATAGTTAATTCAAATCTTCATCTACCAGGCGAGAATATGCGTTGGTTGTGTCATTTTGTTTAGCTGCATATCAACAAGCCTCTATGTGTTTTTTAATGCTGAAATCTAATTATTTTCATCATAGTTTTATGTCTAAAACTACCGATAAAATGCATTATTAGTCATTTTGCTATAAAATATATTGTTGTTGATTCTGCCTTGAAAACGTATTTTCGGTGTTTCTACTATAAAATATGTATCACTAGCAGTATAGCCCGGCGTTGCTCGGGTATAATGAAAGCTTTAAAACTAATTCATGGTCCTGGAGCTCAGACTCAGCCTAAAGAATATTTGTATGAAGTTTGGTGAGAATCGGATAAAAATTGTAGATTTGTATAAAGGACATACAGACAGATAAACAGACACACACACACACAAACATCTTGCCTTATATATATATATATTATCGATTTTCTGCACCATTGTAAGAACTGCAACCTTGAAACTTCTGAATATGGTTTCTTATGCCTTTGTCTATGAGTGTATCAAATTTGATTAAAATCGAACTACTCCTTCTATAACCCGATTTTTCGATAATCGATTATCGATATTTATCAGGGGTACCTCGACACAAAACCTAGCTAAGAATACTCACAGACGCTTATAGTACAACTGTGTAAATTTTCAAGAAAATCGGTTCAGCCGTTTCGGAGTCTATACGTAACTGACACAGACACACACACATACATACACACACACACACACAGACAAAGTTCCATTTATAAATAAGTTCAGATTTGTTTTTATTTAAAAATGTCTTTTACTATAAAATGTATTTTTATACTTTTATTGTGTGTGGAGATTCCTATTTTCCCATAGCTGGGACCCTTATCATTGGTGCTATCCGAAACAAGAAGGAAATGGGGATGATTTGCAACCATGAACGTGGTATGGTGTGGCTAGTTTGAATTAAGTAATATAGTTCGTTTAAACATTTGCCATAATAATAGCAATACAATAGCGACAGGCTTGTAACGTTTGGTCTGTGGGATAAGGGTTGCAGAGTGAAAAATAATTCATTATCTGCGTAAAAGTTTTTGAACTGTCTCGAAACGGTAAAGTGTGAACTGGGCAGCGCCAGCCGAGATACGACCGCCATACTCCATTGTGGGTCTTACCTGATTCGGGTAAATGTAGAGCAGGACACAAGTTGTTAAGCATTTTCTGGAGCGAAATATATTCACACGAAAGTGTCGGAACGTTCCGGGGCTGTACGCACCATGATTTCCCATTCAGCTGAATTACGCTCATTGATATCCTGCCTGCTGTGTTAATCTACGAATAGGCTTCACGCTAGTGAATCGTGTTCGCTGGTCACGGAAGGTTTTGTAACGTAATATCTGAACGGCTTTTGTCAACCTCTTTCAGCCAGAAATTGAACTGATCGGCTAATGATATATCCGTGCTCATAACCCTCATACTGAGTATTGCAAGAAATAGGACTCAATATTCACCCAAAGCATGACCCAAGAGTAACTCAGGAAAGAGAGTTTTTGTTTGTTTGTTTGTCTTTTTGTTTGTTTTTGTTTTTTTTGTTTTGTTTTTTAGTTTTGTTTTTGTTTTTTTGTTTTTTGTTTATTTTTTATAATCATATTCCAACAAGTAAGGTGGATAGCAGGGGCAGAGTTACCCGATCAGATATAGCAGTAGTATTCAAAGAATGAGCGGAACGTAGATTTATATATGTGCAGCTTGGTTTCAGACGGGAAAAAACTTCCTGGCCCTACATAGAGAACCGACCTTCTTAGCAGTGGATTTAGCTATGGAATCGATATAGTCATTCCGCTTAAGGTCTTTTTTGAGAGTTAACACGAGAAGGCGCAGTGTTTTGCTTTCAGGGAGACTAGCCTGATCCATGCTAATGGCGGTGGGGCTAGGAGCGATTGTCTGTGGTGTTTAATAGTGTTGGGGAGTAGTTTTTGCACTGAAGGTTATAATCGTGCTATGTCGGTTGCTAATCGACTTAACGCACCCAAAATGTTAGGAACTTGGTGATCTTCCACTGTAAGCTGACCCCTTAGTATTCGGCTAACTGCCGATTAATATTAACTGCCTAGTAGTTCTACTGAACTCCAATAGAACTCTAAATAACTCTCTAGAACTCCTATGAACTTCAGAATAACTTCAATGTTCATTTTTGTATATATATATACAAAAGATGTGTCACAAGGCCGAAATTGGGGATGGGGAAGGCTGGTCATCTATCCTAATTTAACTTAGCTATTCACTTTCGTCGACCCTGACACACTTACAATATCCTTACACCATAATACCACATACTTCCCAAGAACTTCTCGAGTTAACTTCCGGTTAACTCTTATTAATATAGGAGGAAGAGTCCATTTTCTTAGGTGTGTTTCCCCATAACAAACAGATAGCAGCTTCGTTTTGGAAGCATTAACATTCATGAGCCATTTCTTACCCCAGTGCACTACGGATTGGAGGTCCTTTTCAAGATCAGCAGCGAGTTTTGCTTTGTCAGCCCTGGCAGATTTTAATCGAGACGAGAGTAAACCGTAGTGTCGTCAGCGCATATGCCTACTTGGAATCTTATTACATCGGGGAGATAATCACTCTGTGTTGTTATATTAGCGTAAGAAAGGGAAAGAAGTGAACTTCTTGCGACCCTTCAGGAAAGATAACAGCAAACTCTAAGAAGAGTTCAAGATTTAATTAGTGAATAACATTTTAGAGTTCAGTGGGAGACGTTAAAAATATGGTGTGGAAGTATAATAGAGAAAGGACCAGAAACTCAATTTTAAACAGGAAACAAGGGATAAACCTTTATTCGATGTTCACAATCCTTCCTGACCAGGAATAATGGGAACTATGATATAACTGGAATAAAAGCAGTGATGGCATATACCCTGAATCCGTTATATAATTTCTGGTTGTGGAATTAGTAAATACTAAACCTTTAAATACATTAGCTTTTTTATATTACTCTATACAAGGCCTAAGGGCCACTCGAGGTACAGTAAAAGATACATCTTATGTGGAATAAAAGAATTAACTCTAGACTTTAACAGGTTAAGATTGTAGAGATCGGGAAAACATCCACTTGGGAGTCGATTTCACAAGGCAGTGGTCCGCGGGAATAAGATGCAAGAGTGTAACTTTCGTCCTACCAAATAATACGAAAGGTATGAAGGCAGTTCGCTACGATGTGTATAGCATCGTAGCTCTTGGCCGTGAATGTTAAGACTGGTAGAATAAGCAGTGTAATTCACCTGAATACTTTTCTTGGAAATGACGATAGAGCAGTGAGAGGCTTGTGATGTTTCATCTCTGAGAAAGGGGTTGTAGGATAAAAAATAATACATCACCACTAAGGATATGGAGACGCTTTTGGACACTATCAAAAACGGAAAGTGAAGACTGTGTTGCTCAGAGAATAGTCAATACTAAGGGTAGTTTCGCCCAATACAACACGTTGCTACTAAATCAAAACATTAACCTGAAATCTCGAGTTATGTTGTGTAATAGCGTCGTCCAATCGAGGCTTTCATATTAATGCATTGCATCATTCACTGAAATATCTAAGCTGTCGGTTATATACATAAGCTTTCTCATATCAATGGTTAACATATATCTTCGGGAGAATGAATGTTGTAGGTCTTAGCGAGGATCATTCTTCTCAAAGTAAACTGTCGCTATAGAATAACAAGCAACAGAAACTACAACACCTGAAAACTTTCAAAAGCAGCAACAACTAAAATGGATGTTAGTTGAAAATAAAATAATGACATAATGAAGATGTTGTCATTCCCCACTTCTTCTTGTGCCATGCCCTTTCAGGCGATCATGGCTTTCCACATCTTCCTGGCCCTGGTGGCTATTAGCGCGCTTTCTCCTGTTGCACCATGCAATCCTCGTTCCGTCATCCACCTGATCAGGTCCTTCAAATATGTTATCCGCTGCTTTCCTCTGTTTCTTTTTCCCTCTATCTGGCCTGTTAGTAACAGGTTTTCCAAGCCCTCTTTCCTCATTGCATGTCCCAGGAATTTTAGTTGTCTCTTTCTGATGCTCAGCTTACGGCCATACAACGTTGAATACACCGGTCCTCGCTCGATCACCGAAGTTAAGCAACGTTGAGCCTGGTCAGTACTTAGATGAGTGACCGATTGAGAATACTAGGGGCTGTTGGCGTGTAGTGACGGATGTGCGTTGTGGTGCAGTGGATATCAGCTCGGAAAGAGAAATCGGTGAGACGAGTTCGAATTCCAGTTGAATACCCTGCATTCATTTAAGCACTGGTACCCTTGATAAAGGTATTAATCCGTTCCTTCTCCCCAGTTATAGGTTAAATAACAGGGTAGGACTTAGGGACCCTACCCTTAAAAAACAAATCCCAATGAATCTTTGTACTCGAAAAGAAAAAAGTATTATTAGACACAAACTTACATAAAAACAACAATAAATTTTTTAAAGAAAAAGGTATTACCAGCAATAAATAAATAAAATTTAGTTGGCAATAAATGACCCGCCGAGGTTGATATGCCATAAAACAAAAACACCCAATCAACCAACCAAACTGATGCTCAGTATTAATTTCCTTTTCGTCTCCATCCTTTCCAAGACCTCGTTATTGCTCACAAACAAAAGGTTGGGAAGGAAGCCCCATCAGTACTGGAAAGAGCAATAACAGTTAACGGACTTGAAAAACCTCTTTTGCTGTAAAGGTGTTCTAATAAAAATATTTCCAAAACCTCAAACGACCGTCACACTGGATGCTCGGTCAATGAATGCCGAGTGTTTCCTAATAAGGAAAGCATTACGAATTATTTTCTTTAATTATAAATAGAATATTTGACTTGAATTAAAGGAATGATTAATGGCATGGCTGAATATTTAATGTAGTCTTCGGTTTCTTCAGTTTTTTCTTTCTGTAATCGAATTCCTAGATCGTTTGATGGACGACAAATAGTAACTTTCTTTCTTTTGTTATGTAGTTTATGAGGTGGTGCTGAAAAGTTCTTAGTTTAATACACTTCCAAAAACCAGTATTGTGATGTTTAGTTCTTGAAACATTGATCGGAAGTGACAGAGCTGATAAAATATAGTGAAGCAAGCGCAAGACGTGCGGATCGAATATAGTGGATACTGTTGTGGCGAAATCTTCATCGCCGAGTTGTTGTGGCCTTTTTGGGTCAGGAAGAAAGACAGGAAACAAGAAGGTACGCTCAAACTGTGTATTAGAATAACAGAACAATATACACAATAATAAGTATTAGTAATCAGCAAAATAGAAGATGTGCGTTGTGGTCATTGCATTCACTTACGCGCAAATACCCTTGGGAAATGTATTAATCCGCCTCTTCCTTCTCAGTTATGAGTTAAATAACAGGACAGATTGGGTTCTATAGCCTTGGCTGGCAACCAGTCTACCGCAGAAAGCAATGGCAACCTACTACGGGATAATCTTCCGCCCAGTCAGTCATGACTCTTTCGAGACATGACCGCCCAAGCGTGTATCACGTATGGCACTTAACTGATTTAACTGACTGAATCAGCAAAATAGAAGTCCGAACGGTATAGTTACGCTGCTTCTTGACTGTCACTAGAATGTCACTCAGCTGCGTCCCCAGAAGTCACCCAGGTTATTATTTATTGACGGAGGAATAGTTTATTCCTATAGAGAGGGTACCATAACAGATACATAGATAAATATTTCTAGTGTTGAGTTTTGATAATGATTAGGTCCAAGATTTTTCTTTTTGCAGTAGTTTTACTCATAAAATGTATTTTTGGCCAACTGATAAAAACTATCAATAATTTATCTAATGTTGATATTTTTGCTCTGTTTTTAAGTGTTGGTTTTCTTTTCTTTTTTTTTTCTTTTCAGTGCTTTTAGCCATCTCGTTCATGGTGTCAGTATCGTAAGAAAGTTGCTTCTAGGTTGATGATTTGGCCCCACTTTACCTGGTAGGAGTATATTTTCTTTATTTTTTGCAATATTGTTCACACAATACAAGTTCTGAGAGCCACTCAAGATAGGGACTCACTGAATGAGATTGTGTTTTGCACATAGGAATTGTAGATTATTAAGATATCTAAAATAGGTAACGGTTGTCACTAAACTTGAAGAAGCTAAGATTGTAGTACTTTAGAAAATACCTTTTCGGGAGCCTGTTCCATAAAGCAGCGGCTTTTGGGAAGAAACTGTCAGAATGGAACTTACATTTTACATGGAATACAAATAGAATGACGATGATAATAAAATAGCGATTGACTTGCAATGTTGCGTTTGTGAATAAGGAAGTGCTGGTTAAAAATTATTCATCGCCTACAAGGCCGCGTAAACTCTTTTGAACTCAACTGAAACTGGAAAGAGAGGATTTGATCCAATAGAAACTGAGTGAGCAATATCCGAGAAGTACAAAATATAAGAACCAGGCGAGATATTTCTAGAAATGAGACAAGAACAACCTAACCTTATAGATTAAGTAAAAAGACTCAATTCGGAATTTTTTGCAGGTTGGCCACATTGAAATACACGTTTTGAAGGCCAGATGATACAACATCCAAAACGTTGTAATAATTAAAAATATGAAATAACCCGTATGTAAATAGGAGAAAGAATGATGCCAAGAATTCGGGCAGAAATATTGTTTCTCGAACTTCTCAATGTCTCCGCAAGTCTGTACAATTCACTGGATATACACTACCAGCCATAATTATTAGGCTACCCCAGTTTAAAAAAAATATGCATGTCATATTATTTTTAGTATTTATTATCAAGTGGATAATACTATATGAAAATAGAATGGTTATTTTGTCTAATGCTGCACAATAACATGTGCATCAAATGAACTGTTCTTATGTCCAGTTTTTGTGCTCTCTTCTCCATGCTAGTCTCGTCTTCTTATTGGCTGGCCGAAGCAATGGCTTCCTGGCTACCTTGTAAAATTTTGCAAAGTAATAATAACAAAAGAACCATTCTATTTTCATTTAGAATTATCCAGTTGGCAATAAATACTAAAAATAGTATGAAATACATCTTTTTTCTTTTTTTTTTTTTGAACTAGGGTTGCCTAATAATTATAGCCGGTAGTGTAAATATTTCAGAACGTGTACATTTTACGAGCCGACACATCTCCATGAGTGACCAAGGCTACTAAATGATTATTGCTTCAATCCTATCAACATCTCTATCGTATAAGCACGAATTTCGATGGATTCTAAAGATTTATTTTCTTTTTATCGGTATCAACGTAAGCAAGGCAATAAAGCCACTAAGACATTCAAAGTGTGAAATTGCTTATTGTTATATCACGTTGAATACAGTGGTTCTCGTTCGATCACCGAAGTTAAGCAACGTTGAGCCTGGTCAGTACTTATATGGGTGGCCGCTTGGGAATACCAGGTGCTGTAAGCGTTTATTGACGGATGTGCGTTGTGGTGCAGTGGATATCGGCTCGGAAAGAAAAATCAGTGAGCAGAGTTCGAATTCCAGTTGAATACCATGCATTCACTTAAGGACTGGTACCGTTGGGAAAGGTATTAATCCGTCCCTTTCCCCTAGTTATACGTTTTAATTACAGGGTAGGACTTGAGACCCTGCCCTTAAACAAATCCCAATGAGAATTTCTCCGTCAGGGAGGAAGCTGGCTCAACTTAACTCGGGTGAATGCGACTTGCATACATCAAAAGTGAAAAGAAGTAGGAACAGAAATATTGATAGTGTGCAGAAAGAGAAAAGAGTAATCAGAAGAACAGTAGATAGCGATTGACATTGCATTCAAATTTTTGAAGGTTAGAGTTTTGTTATTATTACTTTGCAAAATTTTACAAGGCAGGGAGACTTTGCTTCGACCAGCCAATAAGAAGAGACTAGCATGGGTAAAAGAGAGCACAAAAACTGGACACCAGAACAGTTCATTTTATGCACATGTTATTGTGCAGTATTAACAAAAGAACCATTACATTTTCATTTACAATTATCCACTTAGCAATAAATACTAAAAATAATATGAAATACATATTTTTTTTTTAAAAATAGGGTGGCTAACAATTATGTATTTGATACTATTTTTAATATTTATTGCCAAGTGGATAATTCTAAATGAAAATAGAATGTTCCTTTTGTTATAATTACTTTACAAAATTTTAGAAGGCAAATAGCGACAATTTACCTATCGCACCCTTTATATATATATATATATATATATATATATATATACACACTCCCGGCCATAATTATTGGGCCACTCCAGTTTTTAAAAAAAATGATGTATTTCATACTATTTTTAGTATTTATTGCCAAGTGCATAATTCTAAATGAAAATAGAATGGTTCTTTTGTTATTATTACTTTGCAAAATTTTACAAGGCAGCCAGCAAGCCTTTGTTTCGACCAGCCAATAAGAAGAGACTAGCATGGGGAAGAGATCACGAAAAGTGGACACCAGAACAGTTTATTTGATGCACGTATTATTGTGAAGTATTAAAAAATAACCATCCTATTTTCATTTAGAATTATCCACTTGGCAATAAATAGTAAAAATAATATGAAATACATATTTTTTTTTTAAATTAGGGTGGCTAATAATTATGGCCTGTTGTGTAAATATTTCAGAACTAGTGCATTTTACGAGCCGAGACATCCCCATGAGTGACTAAGGCTACCAAACGATTATTGCTTTAATCGTTAACAGTATCACCGTAAGCAAGGCAATAAGGCCACTAAGACATTCAAAAGTGTGAAAGAAGTAGGAACAGAAACATTAATAGCATGCAGAAAGAGAAAAGAGGAATCAGGAAAACAGTAGAGAGCGATTGACGTTGAATTCATTTTTTGAAGATTACAGTTGACTGGAAAGCATGGAGTCGGAAGGGAGTTCCGCAAGCGCGAAAATAAACTGCTACTTAGGTACCCCCACTCATTTTGATATCTAACTTTTAAACGGAAATTTTAAAAATGAAAAGGTTTTCTTGAAACTTTTATTTTAGCTTTTATTAAAAGCTAAATGATTGAATTTACTATTTCCAGTAAGCAAAATAAATTTTGGTTTATTTCAACAGAAATTATATTGATTGGAATATAAAATTTTGGGATTTTTAAAAATTTTTGAATTTTGCGATATTTTTAAGCGATCGACACATTTGTTAACAAAAGCAATTTTTTAAAAACATTGCAAAAATAAAGTATACATTTGTGAAACATTATTTTAAGAAAATTAGCAATTTTATGTTAAACTAATTTTATTTACACAAGTATTAGTTTTTTATAGCGTGAAATTTAGAATAAATCTATTTCTTAATCGCAGATTTGAACTTTCTAACCTGTCCGCTGTATATCAAGAACATGTTTACAGATTCTTGATTAGAGATAAAAGAATATGGCGGTTATAGGTGAGAAAATTGTACAAGTTTTTTTCAAGTAAGAGAGGAAACTCTGACCTTTTAATTTGCACATAGAAATTAAACTTTTGAATTTTTTGTGATACGTACTGAGGAAGCAGATTTTGAAGAATCTGATACTCAAAAGGTGGATAGAGGGACAGAGGAAAACAGCGCTTGGCGTACTTGATGGGCTTAAGCAAGTGGATGGCAGAGGAGGGTTTGGGAGAATCAACAAGAAAATTTATTAAGAGCTACAAGAGACAGGAAGATGTGGAGGACCATCTTAAGGGATACGGCATATAAAAGAAGAAGATTCCTTTAAATCTTGGCGGTACGGTCGAGAGCGTAAGGGGTGGCGAGTAGTCTGGACTACAGTGCATGGTACTCCATATATCATCGCCAGTTTAGGAAAAGGAAAGCTTTGGATTCAAATCACCTGATGCCATGTAGGAAGTTTTAGAGAAAATGGAATAAAAAAGACACAGATACTTAGCATCAAGAAGAGACAGTTGTAATTTATAGGGCACCTAATGAGGAAACAGGGCTTAGAGAATTTGATACTCCCCGAATGGATAGAGGAAAAGCGTGATAGGGGAAAACAGCGCGTGACATACTTGATGGGCTTAAACAAATAGATGCCAGACAGAGTTTAGAAGAAATAACAAGATAAAATATATTAAGAGCTACAAGTGACAGGAAGATGTGGAGAGCTATGATCTCCTACGTCTTGAAGAGACATGGTACATAAAAGAAATAAGAATTATTTTAGGACCGAAAATGGCGAATATATTCATTGATTTTTTTTTTTTTGAGCAAAAGTTAATTTTTTTTTTAATCATATCACCCCAAGCAAGGCGATAACGCCACTGATGCACAGGGGGCTACGTAAGAGTAAAAAGATTGGAAAAGAGAAAGTCGGAAACCGCATCCTAAACAGGAAACAAGGAATGAGCCTATTCACCTGTTCAATAGACGTGGGTGGAGTGTGAACCGGGCGATAGTTTAGTCTATTTACTCCAATTGAGAAAAAAAAATAAAGACTGAAAAGATTGGAAAAGAGAAAAACCGGAAACCGCATCCTAAACAGGAAACAAGGATGAGCTTCTTCACCTGTTCAATATGGTATTTAAATCATCTAAGTATAGTATTTACCCTGCTCCCCCTTCTGGAGCGGGATCTGACACAAGGTCGTTGTTTAGGTGGGGACCCGACCGCGTACGAACAGGCTCAGGGACAAAAATTCCCCACTTCTCCACAAAATTCCCCACAACCGCCGGTTGAGCTGGCGCCGGTGACGAGCACCTGGTCCTCCCTTCTGCCGCAATGAGGCGGCGCTGCCTCGGAACACTGTTTTCCGGGACCGAGTACCTATTCAGTGTAATTTTTCTCAGTTGCGGCCCTGCCCTTCCGGACGAAGCCACAACTGAGCCGCACTCTGTCCTCGAGGACAGAGATGCAACTGAGAGATGATTTGGGTCCCTAACCGACACAAAAATGTGGCGGGTAAGTATTACATTAGAGGTGTGGATGACACATTTTCTATGTTTGCAAATGCGACAGAGACTAAGGTTTACCATCAAGTACTTAATACATGAGAAAACGAGAACACCCGTGTTTTTGCTTTTAGCTCTCCGCCATTCTACTCCATCAGTCACGGTTGTGTGCCTTTGTCTCTGTGAATGGTTTCTTGGTATCAATACGTATCCTACACGTAGTAATGAAAATGTTTAGCGGAATACAAGGACAATAAACGAACTGAAATCAATTATGCTTTAAATACTGACGCTGTAAGAGCAACAGTAAGAATTACAGTTACAGCAACAACAAAAAAAAACATAACACGGTGAAGCTGATCCCTATCTGTCATTATTCTCGCTCTCTAATTTTTTTTATAATCATTTCACCCCAAGCAAGGTATTCCACTGCCACTATTACGCAAGGGCTTACATAGGAGAAAGTGATGAGAAAAAGTGATTAGATATAGGAAATGTCAGAAGGACGGTGATAGACGGGTAAGGATACCAAGGATGTGAGTTGTGTAGATGGAAAGAGTGTTTGTGAAAATGGATGCGAGTTAGTGCGTTAGGAGGTGTCTATTGATCTTACATTTAAACTCCTGGAGATTATAGCAATAACGAATATAAATTCGGAAACATCAAATCACCAACTGTTCCCCCATACGCATAACTGTTACTTTCTCGTTATGGAAATAATTTTATCAACGGGGAAGGCAGTTATAGACGTGACATTTGGAAAAAAAAATGTTTTTTTTTCTCTATCTGTCCAAGCAGGGCCAACGAAAGTAGTTACTGTCATAATCAAATTTGACAATGGTCAATAAGGATCAGCATCTTCAGCCACGACATGGGAATGGAATTTGAAATTAAGAAATTGTCTACGGGTAGTAATGAACAATGGAAAAAGTGAAACAACAGAGGGAATTAAATTAGCCAACGGCAAAATCAACAGTACGCTATGCGGAAAGGAAAAATATAAATTTACTTGAGTTTCGCAGAATTGGACACCATCAAGCAAACAGAGATAGAGGAAAATACTTCTTCAGGAAAAGAAAACAAGAGGTTTAAATCTGGCAAAAGTTATGAAGGAAAAGAAAGCTTCTAGTAACCTAAGTCTGTCAAAATTTGTCGGGGAAAGAAAATTACTAGTGTTCTAAACATGGCAAATATTCTTCAGGAAAGGAAAACTACTAGAGATCAAAGACTCCTAAAACATATCCGGGAAAAGAAAGCAACAAGACATCTAAAGCTGGCAAAACCTCTAGAAAAGAACACTACTAGAAATATGAGGCTGGCAAATTTGCTCAAGGAAAAGAAAACTATAAGAGGTTTAAGATCGGCAAAACATCTTCGGGAAAAGAAAACAACAAAGCTATCAAAACTTCTGGAAACGAAAACTACTAAAGATCTAAGACTGAAAAATTTGTTTCAGGAAAAAAAAACTTCTAGTGATCTAAGTCTGGCAAAACTTCTTCAGGGAAAGAAAACTTTTAATGATCTAAGTCTGCCAAAACTTCCTCAGAGAAAGAAAATTTCTAATAATGTCAGTCTGCCAAAACTTCTTCATTAAAAGAAAACTTCTAGTAATCTAAGTCTGCTAAAACTTCTTCAGGGAAAGCAAACTCCTAGTAATCTAAGTCTGGCAAAATTTCTTTAGGGAAAAAAACTTCTAATGATATAACTCTGGCAAAACTTTTTCAGGGAAAGAAAACTTCTAGTGATCTAAGTCTACCAAAACTTCTTCAGGGAAAAAATTTTGTACTGATCTAAGTCTGCCAAAACTTTTTCAAGATAAGAAAACTTCTATTCATCCAAGTCTACTAAAACTTCTTCAGGAAAAAATGTTCTAATGATCTAAGTCTACCAAAACTTCTTCAGGGAAAGAAAACTTGTAATGATCCAAGTCTGCCAAAACTTCTTCGGAGAAAGAAAACTTCTAATGATCTAGGTCTGCCAAAACTTCTTCAGGAAAAGAAAATTTCTAATGATCCAAGTCTATCAAAACTTATTCAGGAAAAAATCTTCTAATGATCTAAATCTGTCAAAACTTCTCCAGGAAAAGTAAACTACTAATGCTCGAAGTGTACCAAAACCTCTTCAGGAAAAAAAAATACTTCTAATGATCTAAGTCTGCCAAAACGTCTTCAGGAAAAGAAAACTTCTAATGATATAAGTCAGCCAAAACTTTGCGAAAATAAAATGAAATATTGAGCAAGTGTAGGCTTGTAAATAAATATCTACTTTGCACACCTAAACACTAATTAAAATAAAACATTAACAAAGGAAATATAACATAAGCTATAAATGACTAAACAAACTAAATAGACATAATATAAACCACAGTTTTATTTGAAACCCAACTTTCTACAATTATCAATTTACCCCCGCCAGAAAGAAATGTTAGAGATTATGCTATTTCCAAACCAAAATGAACTATTGAATGAAATAACGGAAATTATGAGTAAGTGCAACCATACTAAAAATAGCTATTAGGTTCATGCAACCAAGGATAAAAACGTTATAATTTCTTGTAATTTTAAAAAATAGCGCGTTAAAAAAATTCCCTGCCACATGATCGTTCAAAAAAAAAATCCCTGATACGTGAGCTTTTTATAAAAAAATGTAAAATCAGTTATTGACAATCGCCTGAAGACACCACTCATGGATGGTAGAAACCTAGGTCACGTAATAACTCGTTTACAAATGGAATATATATATATATATATATATATATATATATATATATATATATATAAGAAAAATTAAGACAGACACGCTATTTCATGGTGAATCGGAAATATAGGCCTATTTCAGACGAACCATCGTCAGCTTCCGTCTTTATTTAACAAAATATTTTACATGTAAGATTTGATTAACCAAATCTAATGATACTGTTTTACTGATTCATGTAAAATCTTTTGTTAAATAAAGACGGATGCTGACGATGGTTCGCCTGAAATAGACCATACTTCCGATTCACCATGAAATAACGTGTCTGTCTTAATTTTTCTTATTTGCTCTATATGTATTTATATGCATATATGTTTAGAGCTCTCTTCGAGAGTTATCCTACCACTGTATGTAAAGGATACTCCTTTGGATTCTTCTATACCCACATTGCATACTGATATATATATATATATATATATGTATATATATATATATATATATATATCGGAGTCTAACAGTACTGATGAGCTGTGATACAGCGAAACAGATCTGTCTGCGGATTATTATATATATATATATATATACATAAAGGGTGTCAATAAAGTTCGTGTGCATTTTTAGAAAGTCGGAAATACAAATAAAGTTATAATTTTTTAAAGTGTACACGAACTTTCTGGACACCCTGTGTATATATCGTATGCGTGTGCATAAGTATCTGTCTGCAGACATATCGATTCATTGATTTGTATATGCTTCTACGTTCTTAAATATGAACCTAACCTAAGTGGGTAAGAAAATACTTTGCTTGGAGTGCAAGTTTTATAGACAGTAAAACAGTATCATTAGATTTGGTTAAGAAGTCTATGAAAAAAAATGTATATTCAGGTCATCAAATTTAATAAAAAGTTACTTTTTCAGCTTGTTAACATCGAGTATTTGTTTTGCGTCAAAGAAAAATGTAATTTCCTTTCGAAGAGTGTTCCAATTTCGTGAGAGGCGTTATTTGATGAATGGAAATGTCTCTTAGATAGAATAGGTTTGCCTCATATTAGCTTAGGCATCTACAAGAGAAAAGGTGCTGGTGTGTAGCAAAAACATGATCAGATACAAGCACGAATGTATTTATAGTCATTTAATAAGTTTAATTTAGTCGGTCGGGGAGCCACAGCATCTTTCATTACATACGGCAGACATATATGATTTAATCAATATGTTATTGAATTTTCCTAGCATTCTATCATTTTTCCGTTCTTTAGCAGTTAACGAATATTAGAATTTTTCATAGTTTTTATGGTTTCGGGCGCTTTCGGCCAGTACTTTAGCCGTTATGAACGATCAGATACAAGTGTAACACTATTTTTGCATGCGGAAAAATGTAACACTATTTTAGCACGACGGGGCGAAAGAAATTATTATTAGTTGTATTATTAATTGTGTAGATTATTTGTTTTTCTCTGAGTAGAGAGAAAAATAAGCCTAACATTTTTTTAATCGCTACTGATGTGCAGGGGGCTACGTAAGAGCGAAAAGATTGGAAAAGATAAAGCCGGAAACCACATCCTAAACAGGGAACAAGGTTGTTTCTTCGGTTGCAATATGAACGTAGCCAATGAATTGTGAAAAAAATATTGCAAAATTTTGAAAATCTTGGAAACTGGCCGAAGTGAATTAAAAAAAACATTGGAGGTGTAAGCGGCAGGTCAGACGTGGTCATCACACTGGTATCCTTTATATGACAAAGCGGAAGTCTTACAGCTGGTGAAGCCGGAAAATAAGCTGTAGTCAAAACATTGCTTCGGAATTGTTAAAAAGATTTGATGAGGCCAATTAAGGTTAAATCCTCAAATTCGCTGTGAACAGATTTTAAAATCTGAAAAATAAATGATGTAATTAGTTGAATCAAAATGGAAAAAGAAAACAAATGATGTCACAAGAAATATTGATAATTCATTGGTTAAACTAAGGGAAGAAAGTAACTCTGCCTCAAAATGCGAAGGCGGGATTGATTGCATTGGCTAAAGACTTGATTTGCACTGAGACCCCGCGTCCGTCATGCCTCCCCCAAGAGAATTTGAGACAGCCATAAAAATAGAGCCCCGGTGGGCCAAAAATTAGGGGGTCTGGGGTTGGCAGTTGAAAAGAGTTAAATTCAAACAACGCGCCTTCTATAGAGTCCTAGCTGAAGATATAAAGAAATAAAAAAGAACCAAGAATGAGTTAAAGTCAAACAACGAAGCAACCAGAATTACAGACGAGTTGCAGCGGTGAGCTAAGACAGATAAGACGAATTTACCGCCGCCGCCATTTACCACACACACAAAGACTAATCTTCGGCAGTTTCCGTAAAGCTTCGGTGAATAGATCAAATAAGACATTTTCATTTGCCACAACTTGAAAACTCTGATTGGAATGACAAACATTACTAACCAAAAGCTTGAATTAATGTTAAGGAGACAAACATTACTCTTAGACGAAACATTCGCTTCGTTGTAAAGATAAGAAACCGACGACTGTTATATTCTATTTCTTTTTGGTTTGTTATTGTTTTTGTTTTAGTTTTTTTGTTTTTTTTTGTTTTTGTTTTTGTATATAAAGACTTTTTCCGCAACTTATTCAGGTGTCATTCAATTTACTTTTGGTGCCGTTTTCATTAACCTAATTGTGCGCGTGCATCCGGTCTGGTTAACTTGGTAAAGAGACAGCTAGCAAGATTTCAACCAGACTTCCTTAGGATCAAAATTCACAACGTGGGCGAGGAAGAACACCATTGTAATGGACGACATGAAGACCAGCTACTGTGTCGAAGCCATCACAAAAAGCTTGTTGTCCCTCGTTACGTCTGGTGCCGTGTTGACCAGGATAGACCCTGACTAACCGTGTTACACAAGCACGAATGTATTTATAGTCATTTTATAAGTTTAATTTGGTCGGTCGGAGTGGGGCACAGCACAGAATACGGCCGACATGTATGATTTAATCAATCTGTTATTGAATTTTTCTAGCATTCTATCATTTTTGACCAGTGCTTTAGCCGTTCTCAAGAGTGTTGTATTTGGTATATTCATTCTCTGTATGTTATACTGCATAGTAGTTTTAATGGGTGAAAATCTTTAGGAAGAGTGACCGCTGGGAGCAATTACGGTTAGGTCGACGTGAGGGTCGCTTCTATTTCTGGACAGTCCTACTTCGTGACTGAACAGTGTCAGATTAACAGCGGTGGAAGGGCGTTTACTCAATTATTTAATAAGATTTTGACGGTTTAATTCAGTTATTTGCCATACGTGATACATTCTTGGGTGATCATGTCTCTTTCAAAACTTGACTGACAAGGCAGAATATTTTCCTGCAGCAGTTTGTCATTTTTCATGCAGTAGACTAGTGGCCAACCAAGCCTATAGAATTCAAACTGTTCTGCTATTCAACGTATAGCTGAAGGAAGAAGAAATGAATTCATACCTTTCTCAAGGGTAGTTGCTCGTAAGTTAATGAAACGAATTAGTCTCGAATTCGAACTCTACTCTTTGATATATGTTGTGGAGTAGTTTTCGCACTGAAGGTGATAATCGTGCCATGTCGGTTGGCTAATCGACTTAAAGCACCCAAAATGTCAGGAACTTAGTAACCTTCCATTGAAAGCTCACTCCTGAGTATTCGGCTAATTGCCGACTAATATCAACTGCTTAGTAGTTCTACTGAACTCCAATAGTACTCTAAAGAACTCTCTAGAACTCCTATGAACTTCCCATGAACTTCCCAAGAACATGTCGAGTTAACTTTCTGTTAACTCTTATTAATATGTGAGGGAGAATCCATTATCTGAGGAAAAGGTGTGTTTCACCATAACAATATGCTGACGTTCATGCGATATAAAATGAATTGTTGTGTTATCAAATAGAAATTTATTTCGGGGTTCTGTTAAATGATGCGTTAATAAATGCTTTTTAATTAGAATTTGATTCATGAGGTGAGACGTAGGTCGTCTACAACATGAGATGGTAATATGCCCGATATACAGATATATATAGACTAGCAGTATAGTCCGGCGTTGCTCGGGTGTAATGAAAGCTTTAAAACTAATCCATGGTCCTGGAGCTCAGACTATTTGGACGTTGGCACGAAAGACTAAAAAGCAATAGTTGTTTCCAGTTAAAGCGAAACCGTAGACTGAAAGAAAAATGAATGGATATAAGTCAAATTATACCTAATTCGAGCCAAACCCGAAGCAAAAACTAAAATAAAAGGGATGAAAAAAATACAGACATACAGGCAGATAAACAGACACGCATACACACAAACATCTTGCCTTTTATATATATATATATATTATCGATTTTCTGCACTATTGTAAAAACTGCAACCTTGAAACTTCTGAATATCGTTTCTTATCTCTTTGTCTATGAGTGTATCAAATTTGATTAAAATCGGACCACCCTTTCTATAACCCGATTTTTTCGATTTTCGATATTTATCAGGGGTACCTCGACACAAAACGTATCTAAGAACACTCGTAGACGCAACTGTGTAAATTTTCAAGAAAATCGGTTCAGCCGTTTCGGAGTCTATATATAACGGACACACAGAGACACACACACAGAAACAATGTTCCATTTATAAATAGATAAATAAGTGTAGATAATGGATTTGTGACATGAAGCAGACTTGTACTGAGCATTAATTCGGTACACCATGGTCATCGCTAATCTTCATTTGCTGGCGTTATTTTTGCTAGTAACGACAAGATATAAAAAAAAACTTTACACGTTTTTCAGCTTTTATTGCAGAAATATAATGTTTAATAATTTCCTAATGGCAAATTTGTCCTGATTATAAATATTGTGAATCTGGTTGCAATAAAATATTTTTGTTAGTTATATTGTTATTACTAGTGTCACGTATTTTATGTAAGAATAATTTTATTTGTCTGTCAATGATGTAGTTGGAAAATTATCATTGACCTCTACTCCTGTTCAAAAGCTGGGGTTTATTTTTATTGAACTTTACTTGATTTATTGAATATTCACAATAGCTCAAGTTATCTATCACGGATTTCTAGTTGTATTATATCCTTTTTTATCATATTTCGATTTCTGCTATGGTTGCACAACCTACCAAGTCTGCAGGAAAACCTAAGGCAGATCGTGATGTATTGTTATTGCTCCATTTCATGTTTTTCTTATCTCCCTAACATCCCTAGCGTTACATAGACAAAGTTCTTCACTTAGTGTGTGGGCTGTACTTAACAAGACAGTTTTTTTGTATATTTCTTAAGCTGTGGTTTCCAGGGATTCTTTCAATGTGTTGTTTTGTTTCATTTTTTATCATTCCAAGTGCACCCACTATCACTGGCACAACTCTTGTTTTCAATTTCCACATTTTTTCTATTTCACCTTTGGTACGATTCTTGTTTTCAATTGCATATTTTTTTCTATTTAAATTTCCAGGTCTTTATATTTTTACAGTTTTTCGAATTCTTTGGTTGCTATTTTACAATCCACTTGACAAGCCATATCAATTAATAAGCAATTTTTTTGTTGTTTTTAACAATAATGCCCGGCCTATTTGCTTCGAATTTTCTGTCTGTGTAGAAAGTGTAATCCCATAGAATAGTAACATCTATTTCTGTAACCGGTGCTAGGTGGTGTTCATACTAGTTTTTGTTTACATATTTTCCATAGCGTTTGCACATTTCCCAGTGTAAATATTGCCCCACTCTATCGTGACTATTTTTATATTCATTTGGGGCAAGTACAGAACAGCCTGAGATTAGATGCTCTATTGTTTCTTAGTATTTATCACATTTATGCATTTTGGATCCACATTATTATGTATAATATTTGCCTGAAAGTTCCTAGTGAAAAGATTTTGGTCTTGCACAGCAAGAATAAAGCATTCAGTTTCAGATTTTAATCCAAATGCACGAAATCATCGATGAGTATTAACTTTATCAACATTGGGTTCGTTATCACGTACTGGATATTGGCCATGCAGAGGTCTGTTTTGCCAGCGTTGTTTCATCTGTTCAAGAGCTTTATCCTTGGCTTTCTTTTTCATATTTTTGCCGCAATAGTTGGTTCTTGGCTTCTGTTTTGCTTTTCTACAGTATCTACTAAATGTAAATTTTGTTTGTATTTACTGTCTTCTTTCATTATTCAATATGTTTCTTTCTGTTTTCATGTCGTTGGACTAATTGTATCATCCAGTCCTTTGTTGTTTCTATGTATGTTAGTACGCTATTCGTTGTTGTCTTATATGACAATTCCAGCTGAATAAGACCTCTTCCTCCTTCTTTACGGGGTATGTATAGAAGGTCTACATCAGCCTTTGGATGATGCATCTTATTTTTAGAAAGGAGCTTTCTTGTCTTAGAATCCATTCGCCTGATGTCATTTAGAGTCCAGTTTAAGATGTTGAAACTATAATGGACAACTGGGATGGCAAGGCTATTAATGGCCATAATTCTCTTCTGAGAATTCAATTCAGTTTTTAGTATCAGTCGTAGCCTTCTATAGTACTCTTATTATTATTATTACTATTATGTCATTTTTCATCATATTTCGATTTCTGCTTTGGTCTCACTACCAACCAAGTCTGCGGGGAGACCTAAGGCAGGTAGTGGCGTGTTGTTATGGCTCCATTTCATGTTTTTCTATCTTCCCTATCATCCCCAGCATTACATAGATAAAGTTTTCTTTAGTGTGTGGGCTGTACTTAATAAGACAATTTTTTGTATATCTCTTAAGCTGGGGTTTCCAGGGATTCTTTCAATGTGTTGTTTTGTTCCATTTTTTATCATTCCAAGTGCACCCACTATCACTGGCACAACTCTTGTTTTCAATTTCCACATTTTTTCTATTTCAATTTCCAGGTCTTTATATTTTGACAGTTTTTCAAATTCCTTGATTGCTATGTTACAATCCGCTGGACAAGCCATATCAATTAATAGACAAGTTTTCTCCTTCTGGTTTTTAACAATAATGTCTGGCCTGTTTGCTTCAATTTTTCTGTCTATGTAGATCCCATAGAATGGTTACATCTTCTATTTCTCTAACCGATGCTGGGTGATGTTCATACCAGTGTTTGTTTACAGCTTTTCCATAATGTTTGCACATTGCCCAATGTAAATATTGCCCAACTCTATCGTGGCGATTTTTATATTCATTTGGGGCAAGCACAGAACAGCCTGAGATTAGGTGGTCTATTGTTTCTTGGTGTTTATCACAAAACCTGCATTTTGGATCCATATTATTATGCATAATATTTGCCTGAAAGTTTCTCGTGAAAAGACTTTGGTCTTGTGCTGCAAGAATAAAGCCTTCAGTTTCAGACTTTAATCCAGATGCACGTAACCATCGATGAGTATTAACTTTGTCAACATTGGATTTATTGGCACGTACTGGATATTGGCCATGCAGAGGTTTGTCTTGCCAGCGCTGTTTCATCTGTTCAAGAGCTTTATCTTTGGCTTTCATTTTCATATTTTTTGCCGCAATAGTTGATTCTGTTTTGCTTTTCTACAGAATCTACTAACTGTAAATCATGTTTGTATTTACTGCCTTCTTTTATTATTGAATATTTTTTCCTTCTTTCTTCATGTTGCCTTACTAATTGTATCATCCAATCCTTTGTTGTTTCTATGTATGTTAGTAAGCCAATAGTTGTTGTCTTGTATGACAATTCCAGCTGAATAAGACCTCTTCCTCCTTCTTTACGGGGTATGTATAGACGGTCTACATCAGCCTTTGGATGATGCATCTTATGCTTAGAAAGAAGCTTTCTTGTTTTAGCATCCATTCGCCTGATGTCGTTTAGAGTCCAGTTTAAGATGTTAAAGCTATATTGGCCAACTGGGATTGCAAGGCTATTAATGGCCATAACTCTGTTCTGTGAATTTAATTCAGTTTTTAATATCATTCGTAGCCTTCTATAGTACTCTTTACGCACTATTTCTTTCATTTTTTTATGGTGAATGTTTTCGCTCTCATTTACACCTAGGTATTTATAAGCTTCTTCTGGTTTCAATTCTTTTATTGTTACAGCAGGGTCTAGGCTAATTGAGGATGTTTCTTGTATTGATCCACGTAAAACTGTAGCTTTAGCACATTTATTCAAATTAAATTTCATTCCAATGTCTTCGCTGAAGCATTTTACAGTTTGCAGAAGACCTTCCAGCTCATTATCATTCTTAGCATATAACTTTAAGTCATCCATGTAAAATAGATGGCTTATTTTCTTTTGGCCTATTTTATAACCACATTCTGTCTTATTAAGTTGACTGGTTAGTGCTATTAATGATATGCAGAATAGAATGGGAGATAAAGAATCACCTTGAAATATACCTCTTTTGATGTTTATTTCATCAGACTTATAGGTTCCATTTATATGAATGAGGTAAAGGGTTGTTTTCCATATAGACATGCACTGTTTGATGAAATTGATGATGACGGGCGATATCTTGTATATATTTAAAGTCTTTAAAATCCAGTAATGTGGCACACTATCGAATGCCTTTCGATAATCTATCCAGGCAGTACTAAGATTTTTCTTTGTACTGTAGCAGTTTTCCAGGATCATTTTGTTAATTAGCAATTGGTCTTTACAACCATAACAGCCACGTTTGCACCCTTTTTGTTCAAGCGGTATCATGTCATTTCTTTCTAAGAATAAATATGTCTGTTTTGTTAAAATAGATGTTAATAGTTTATATGTTGTCGGAAGATATGTAATTGGTCTGTAGTTTTTCGGGTTGTTTGTGTCACCATTCTTGGGTAGAAGAAATGTAATTCCTTTGGTCATTATTATTATTATTATTATTATTATTATTATTATTATTATTATTATTTCTTTTAATATTTATTGTATATATATATTTCCTTCTAGGTCCCAACCAGTAGATTACGGTCAGAAATATCTTCACATTTCCTACTAAATATTTGTTTAAAAAAAGATGTTAAAAACCTAACATATTTTACATCGATAACTCTCTTCAAAATGTGTGGGTTGTACTTGTGAAGATAATAGTTTGTATTTCTTTTAGGCATTGGCTACAGAAATACCTTTAATGGGTTTTACCGAAAAATTAGCTCCTGAAGAAGGCCGGAGTGTACAACAGCCGAAACGTCGTAAACATGGCGGCAAAGATGAAGACAATAATCCGACTAGTGTAAATAGTATAAATATATAAACATTAAATCCCGACGAATAACAATGAATAATAGGACAACCACCAAACGGAAAGAATAGAGGAAAAAACGCTTATGTGAATTTGCACCAGATACTAGATTGGCAACTAGGTCCCACCCTTTTACAGTGAAACCGATGAAATGTAACCGCAATTTCTACTCCAACAGCTTCTTTCCTCGCACTTCCCGCCTGTGGAATTCCCTACCGCATGCTTGCTTCTCCGATGGCTACAACCTCCAGAGTTTAAATGTAAGTTCAACAAACACTTCTAACACACTAACTCACACCCACTCTCTTCAACACTCTCCCTATATACATCCTAATTCGTCTATCACCCTCCTGACATTTCCTATACCCAATCCCTCTATGTAACCTCCTGTGCTATAGTGGCAGTGGAATGCCTTGCTTGGGGTGACACGATTAAAAAAATATCCTATGAAAGGAGGACACTAGTCGCAACCTGAAGAATTTAATACGTATCGACGTATATAGAAACAACAGTATTTGTTGTGGATTCTTGTTGTGGTAAATTTAGGAATACTAGAAATACTGTTAGTAAGAATCAATATATAAAATCTTGTAAAAAGAATTAAGTCCGGGTAATAAGTCTATAGTCTTATTGAACAACTAAGTGGTGGTTCAACTACCCAACTCCTGCTCCGCACTCTAACACTCACTGCGACAATCTATATTTAGCTGTCCCTCCCACTAAGGGCAACATGTGATACATGGTCAGTTATGAGGGAATTTCCGGGCTATATGGCCCGGCCAAAAAATACCTATCTATATAAAAAAATACCTATCTATTTAGTCGTGCCTCTACCCTTCGGCAGAACCACGACTGGGTTATTGCTCTCTGCTCGGAAGCAGAGAGCGCCCTCTGCCCGAAGGCAGAGGGCTGACAGTGAGAAATGCCGTCGCAGCGAGAAAACGCTTTGGCAATCTATATTTAGCTGTCCCTCCCACTAAGGGCAACATGTGATACATGGTCAGTTATGAGTGGGAATTTCCGGACTATATGGCCCGGCCAAAAAATACCTTCGGCGGAACCACGACTGGGTTATTGCTCTCTGCTCGGAAAATTTGACTTACATCCATTCATTTTTCATTCAGTCTACGGTTTCGCTTTAACTGGAAATAACTATTGTTTTTTAGTCTTTCGTGCCAATGTCCAAAGTGTCTGAGCTCCAGGACCATGGATTAGTTTTAAAGCTTTCATTACACCCGAGCAACGCCGAGCTATACAGCTAGTATTAAATAAATTGAAATATTAAAGAGTAAATCCATTCAATAAAACGGCCATTGGCTTCAACCACGGCCTCTTGGCGACTTCCAAATCTGCTGTATTTCTTCTAGACAGTCTTCTTGTTTAATTTGGTAAATGATTCCTCAATCCTTTTTTTGCACTTTCTTTTTGGTGTTACAAGAAGTTTTGTTGGTCTCTCGCTCAACTGCGCCCCACACAAAGAATCAAGGGTTTTCGGTCTGTTAGTGGCCAGATGAAAGAAGTAATGTGACAACAGAAACAAGCAATAGAGTCCAGTCTTGACCGAGGAAAGCATTTGATGGAGATCTCCGTGTTCAGTCTGAAGCACAATAGGATGATGAATGGCCACATAACGTCGCTATCACAAGTGATCACTCCAAATACCTTCGAAATCACCATTTGATTCCCCATACTCTTATTGATTCCTCTGCACTGTCCTCACATGGACACCCAAACACTGTGAAATGTTGGAGCCAGCGACGCGAATGCCAAGCGGTACAGCATGCCGTTTCCAAATATCTACTGGAGTGAATGGCGTCTTTAAAATTTTGAATTTTTTTTTAATCATTTCACCCCGAGCAAGGCGGAAACGCCACTGATGTGCAGGGGGTTACATAAATGTAAAGAGATTAATTAGAAAAGAGTGAGGAGTACAAACTAGTTAGAAAGAAAAAATAGAATGCAGGTGCGATGACAGATACATAGCTGGATAGAAAGGGAAGGTTATACAGGGGTGGGGAGAGAGCAAGAGTCCAGTGGTTAGTAGATGAGTATTGACTTTGCATTTAAATTTCTGGAGGTTGTAGCCGTCAGGAAAGCAAGAATACGGGAGCGAGTTCCACAGGCGGGTTGTGCGAGAGAAGAAGCTGCAGGAGTAGAATTGTCGTCTGCATTTGGCTAACCTGAGTGTGAATGGGTGGGACCCAGTTGCCAGTCTGGTTGCACGAGTAAACATCTGTTGAGGAGGCATCAGTGACTTAAGCTCGTCCGAGCAGAAGCCATGAAAGTATTTATAGAACAGACAAAGGGAGGCCACATTTCGACGATGGGGAAGTGGCTGCAGTCGTGTCGCCAGATCAGTACCTATCACATTACAGAATCTCCTTTGGAGCTTGTCAAGAACACTAAGGAGAACGGCAGGGGCACCTGACCATAAATGGCAGCAGTACTCCATGCACGGACGGATGATTGACTTGTATATATGCAGGATGGATTCAGGTGGAAAAAACATCCTGGATCGACATAGTGACCCTACCTTCTTAGCAGTAGATTTTTCTATAGATTCAATATAGTGGTTCCATTTGAGGTCTGAGGACAGGGTAAGTCCAAGGAGGCGTAGTGTATTACTCTCAGGGAGAATCGCTTGGTCCATGCTTATGGGAGGCAGGAGAGGTTGCCTGTAATGGTTGACAGACAACAGCTTGGTCTTAGATGAATTGAAGTTGACAAGCCACTTCTTGCCCCAGTTCACCACAGAGTGTAGATCCCGCTCAAGGTCAGCAGCGAGATTATGTCTGTCCGCCACGACAGGTTTCTTACTGGAGCGGGAGTATATTGTAGTGTCATCTGCGTAGATGCCTACTTGGGACTTGATCTCAACTGGGAGGTCGTTGATGAAAATAAGGAAGAGCCTTCGGGCCCAGGATAGAGCCCTGTGGACACCAGCATTCGTGCTGTAGGACGAAGAGGCACGCCCATTCAGAACGACCTTCAAGTGACAATTTATCCATTGTACCTTTTATAAGCAATCATTGTACAAATAACTGCAGTATTACTAATACAACTCTTAAAATTAAATAGATCATTTGTTCTGTTCCTGTTTTAGACATTGCATGCGGGTTGCAATTTGTCAAAATATTATGTGCTTGATAAAAAATACCAAAAATTATCTTTTTTTTTTCATTTATAATTCTTAATTTTAAAAATTTTGGTGACAGTTTAATTTACGGGATGAAAATTTATCAAATACTCGTCTCTCACGCAAGTATTACATCTGAATCAATACAGTGTTACAAAATAGCATGAATCAAATTTTGGCTTAAATTTTAATGAATCCCAAATGAACATTTCCTTCTTTTTGTCAGTAAGGTGATAGGTACTGACTTGGCAGCTCGACTACAGCCACTTCCCCACCGACGAAATGTGGCCTTCCATTGTCTGTTCATACTTTCATGGCTTCTGGTCGGACGAACTTAAGTCACTGGTGCCTCCTCAACAGGTGTTTACTCGTGCAACCAGATTGGCAACTGGGTCCCACCTATTCATATTTAGGTTAGCCAAATGCAGACGACAATTCTACTCCTGCAGCTTCTTCTCTCGCACTTCCCGCCTGTGAAACTCGCTCCCATATTCTTGCTTTCATGACGGCTACAACCTCCAGGAATTTAAATGCAGTGTCAGTACTCATCTATTAACCACTTGACTCTAGTTCTTTTCCCACCCCGTATATCCTTTCCTTTCTCTCCACCTTTGAAACTGCCATCACGCCTGCATTCTCATCTTTCTATTGCTCCTTTGTAACTGGTTCGTCTTCCTCTTCACTCTCTTCTAATTAATATTTTTACACTCATGTAGCCCCCTGCATATCACCTTGCTCGGGGTGAAACGATTAAAAAACAAAAAAAAAAAAACAAGAAAATAGACTCTTCGACAGATAGCCAGAATTTCTATCAAATGAAGACACATTATGAGAGGGATACAACTTGCCGAACTCATGACCAAAAATGGACACGTCATATTGATGTGGCTTTATTAATGATCCGTCAAACTGACAAAGCTTTGCTTTTGTAAGAGATCTACTCTAAAATGTTCATAAACTATCCTTACAATACATAAGCCCGCATACATATAGATATATATATAGAGAGAGATTGAAATAGTTAAATTGTCTTCAAAATTACGCAAAAATCACACTGACATTCCATTTTAAAAGATATATTTAACAAAATTACACAAAAATATACTGAAATATTAAAGAGTAAACCCATTCAATAAAATGGCCATTGGTTTCAATAGACTGGTTGAACCTACCTTCTTGCTTCCATGTCTTTCTTCCTGCCCCTAACAGACCACAACAATTAGTATATTTGGAAGCATTGGAGTTTACTCGTAAGACCGAATATAGAATTATCTATTTTAGTCATTTCAACCCGAGAAAGGCAAAAAAGCCACTACGTCGCAAAGCGTTACTGAGCTTTACAAAATGTAAGAAAAAAACAACATTAAGAAAAAAAAACAATAAAAGAACAGAAATTAAGAAGACAGTAGATAAAAATTGGCATTGCACTTAAATATTTTGAAGATCAAATTGACTAGGAAGCAAGAATTCGGAAGACAGTTCCACAAGCAAGAAAAGCAAGAGAAGAAACTGTTAGAAAAGAACTTGCATTTACATACCGCCATTTCAACAGTAAAATTATGAAAGCTATCTGCTTCTCTATGACTGCACCTAATTTTTTTAAGTCAATGTACCAAAGAGAATTCTCATTGGAACAATTCCCATGAAAATATTTATAGAACAATCATGGGAATTAGATTATGGCAGTGGCAAAGTGACTAAAGCCGAGACCTCAGCTCAGAACCAATAAATATGAAAATTCTTCTTTGGATTTTTTTTCAAGAATATATATATAACAGGCGCACCAGCTCAGATGTGACAGATATATTCAAATACGAGACGTATAAATATGTAAGACAGATTCTAGAGAAAAAAATCTCTAGCACGAAACAGCAAACCAACAGACCTAGCCATAGATTCAATATAAATTTTCATAATTCATGTTAGTGGACAACGATAGCCCGAGAAAGCGCATTGACTTACTCTCCTGGATGTAAACATCAGGTTAATGATGATGTTTAAAAGAGAAAATTAACAATATATTTTATTTATAAACATGACACACACACTTGCTGATTACTCCCGTTTCTATGTAGCCGTGAAGAAGCGGGCTGCGGCATTCAAGCGGTACAGGGACATCCCAAAAGATGACCCTCGGTCTGTCGGGTAATCCAAAAATCTCAACAACTGATGAAAAGTTGATGCCATTCACCGTATGGATTTGGATGACAGACGTCTTACTGTCCTGCAGATATCTAAGTCCATTGGAATTGATCCTGATTCAGTCAAAACTATTTTAACTGAGATCTTGGGTATGAACAAGCAGCTGTCTTTAAGATGTCTCCCAAGAATATTGACACCAGAGCAGAAGCTGATAAGGCTTGACATTTCCAGAAGCCTTCTGACTCGCTTCCAAGATGACTCTGAAAACTGAGACTGCAGATCAACTCAACAAGAAACTTTGGTTCATCACTTCTAACCTGAATCAAATATTCAAAGCAAATTTTTACCTCAAAGAAATTCAAGCAGTCAGGGTTTATTAGCAAGGTGAAAGCTTTTGTTTTTGAGATTCTGAAAGCGTAACCACGATAGACTTTATGGAAAAGGCAAAAAACTATTAACAGACAGTACTATGCATCAGATAAGGCGACTGAAGGAAGCAATCAAATCTAAACGCCAAGGAAGGGTGTGGGAACGAATTATAAAGAATACGAAAAGTAGCAAAAAGAGGTCTTCAAGTGCTTATTCACGCGTACGTGATTGCCTAACCTCTGTCAATGATAATGGTGAAATTAACCGTCTCTATACAGGAAATGTTAGGCATTTATTGATCAAAACTCTAGCGTTACTCTTGATTGAAATTACCAAAATCCTTCTCTTGAAATAGTCTCTCAGGATAAACGCTTCACATGTTGTTGCTTTTCATCTTACTGAGGGGTGTGTGAAGAGGAATTTATTAGCGATACCCAAATGAGTGAAGGTAGCATAAGTTTTCTGGGTGGGGTCATGTCTCTTTTCCTAGTACAGAGCGGATTTTGTGTGAAAAGGGAACATAAAACACCTTCAGGGTTAGGAGTAAGATGTTTGCTCCCTTTTTTCATTCAATAATTTTTTTTGTTATAGTAAATTGCTGTGTAATATTTGCCGTTTGCTTGTAAGAAAACATTCAGCATTCATTAAATTAGCAGCCAAATCTACTATCGGTTGAAACTTATGAATTCTTTCAGTTAAAATAATAGTTTATGAAAATAGATTTCTCAGCTCCAATAACTGTTATAGCTCTTTTCTTATGGAGCCTAACCATTTGTTTGAAGTAACATGAAAAAGCAACAACTTCATAATGTCATTGTTTTCTCATTGAATTTCGTAATATAACCATTTTAGTCGTTGTTAAAAGCCCTCGAATAATGTTATTTAGGTTATTTAGCACAGTTCATTGTTTATGTTCATGTAGTATCAGTCCACAGGGTTCATTCGTTCAAACCCTTTTTTAAACATTAATCCGAAAAAGTGGTTGTATATTACTGTCAGTTAATTCTAAATGTGTTTGGCGCTATCGACATGGGAAATTAGATATTATTAGGCTATTTAAGAACATGAGCTGAGCTTTCAGATCAATATTTCGGTTTAGTAGCAATTTGTGGTATTGCGTAAAACTATCTACATGTGCATATGAAGTTTGGCTTCACAGATATCCAGCTGCTTTTTCTTTCATTTTCTTGAGAGTGACATAGTTCCGTTGCAAAAGACGAACACACAGCAGTGAAACGAATGAATTAAATAAAAAATGGAATAGTATGTGGAGTGTTACCTACAATTAGCATATGTCAAGGAGTACGTAAGGGAGCAAATGGTATACGACTGTAGAACGACAAATGAATACATACGGCTGCAACATCATAACACAGTGATTTAACGATAAATACAACAATGGCCGTTCAAACGACGTAGCCATCTGCAATATTTCCCCCGATTTCTACAATCTTAGCATAGAACTTACGGTTACATGTTGGAAGTAAGAACTGCAGTAAGCTTAAACCAGCAATATAAAAAAAGACGGGATGTTTGGAAAATATTTACAGTAAATTGCGAAATATCCATGAAGAATGAACTGATACATCCGTCTACGAAACTCTGGAATCGTGCTGTTAAAGGTACAATCAATCAGCTTGACAAACATTTATTTTACTTATACTAATTCTACAATTGCTCTATTTTTTATATCTAGCACTTAATTAAAAACTGTACTTTCTTTAAAATCCACTAGTAATCCACTGCCAGTCAGCAATGTTGGCTTCACACAATCTTTCAGATCAAAACCATGTATATATATATATAAAATAAAATAAATTTCGATGTTCAAAACATTTATTTTATTTTATAATTGGCTCTGTAATTTTAATTACATTGAGCTCTCCACCTGTATCATTTTTTAAGATTAAAATATTAATATTAGTTAGGATCGGGTCTTTGGGATTTACCTTCCTGCTTTTCCTTTTGGATTAAAGTTAGTTAATATATATATATATATATATATATATATATATATATACATATATATATATATATATATATATATATATATATATATATATATGTGAATTCTGAAATTCATATACGGAAAAAGTTGAAACCTAACCTGAACAAAATAAACTAGGAAATCTCCACAAACACTCTTAAATGCCTATAATATATAACAAAAGTGATTGGTTATCCCAATGGCTTTTCATACTTAATAATTCTCGCCCCCACTTTCGTGTGGTCATGTGTGACGTCAGAAGCTGCAGTGCGATTTTCGCTTCCAGCACGCATGCACGCACGTGTTCGCCGTTGCTTTGAAAATCTTCCATGCAAACAAAAAAGAAGATTACTATTATTGTTTGTCCGCGAACTGTTTAATACAATTAATATAACTGTCATCTTTGATAATGGCTGATGTAAGCCGAAATCTCAGAAAGGATTAAAAAAATATGTATGAATATTGTGATTTTCTTTCTTCTTTCAACGATAATGCTATTAAGCTTATCAGATATGAAAAGAATTTACATAAAATAGATATTATATTATTTAATAAAACATGCATCAATATATATATATATATATATATATATATATATATATATATATATATCGAGCGTTATGGAAGAATGATAGACTTTATAAAAACAGTAACTACTCACTCACGCATTTACGCATCGTTCATTCAGTAATGAATTTGAACACCCTCGGCTACTGACGTGTTTTCACATTGTATATAACGCGCTAAAGTCCGCTTTCCTCTACCGAGCGCCTATAGTTCAAAGGTAGAATCACCGACCGATGTCAATTCTGTGGGGTTTTAATCCTGGCTAGAAACAATCGGATGTCTAATCGTACTAATGAGTTTTGATACAGTGAAACAGATCTGTCTGCGGATGTCTATATATAGCGACAGAGAGGAGATAGATACGGTATAATAATGGATAGCGGCTTGGATTGAGAAAGCGGAGTTCGAATTCCAGTCGAGTTCATCTACTTGCGTGCTAATACTTACTGGAGTCGTTTGGGGACCTTGTAGAATACTGCATTCGAGATCTCTGTATTCGGCTATTCTAAAAAGCGCAATTTGTTTTACACAAGCTTTTTCGATTATAAGCAAATGATATGTGCGGGTAGTCTGATTGTTGATTCTAAGAACTTAACTTATACGTCAGAAACGACGGGAGATTCCAGTACATCAACGGACCTAACTAATAAAAGAACAACTTTTAGGTAAAATTCGATCTTATCCATCAACATAGTCTCCTTATAGGGTGATACACTCCTTCCAACGCTTCTCTAACAATTTCATGTCTTTTTTGTAAAACGATTTGTCTTTGGCTTCAAAATAGACCTCAGTTCCGATATCACTTTTTCACTGGAGCTAAGTATCTTTCCCTGGAGTGTTCTTTTGAGTCCTACAAGCGGCCAGTAGTCGCTGAATGGTTAAATCTAGAAAACAGTGTAGACGCGAAAGGAATTCGAAGTGCAATTCATGTAGTTTTGCCATCGTTGTGATCAACTTGTGACACGGTGCGTTGTTTTGATGAAAGTTCACTTTTTTCTTCTTCATTTCTGGCTGTATTTTGACGATTTCTTTTTTTTCAAACGAACCAATAAGGTTATATAATATCTGCTAATAATGATTATTTCCTTCGTAATGTAATCTATTAACAAAATACCTTGCGCATCCCAAAATAGAGAGGCAAAAATCCTGCCTGCTGATGTTTGCGTCTTTGGTCGCTTTGGACGGCCTTCACCAGCTGCTGTTCACTCAGCTGACTGCTAATTTGACTCTAGAGTGAAGTGGTGGATCCATGTTTCATGCAGTCACATATTTAAGCAAAAACCTCCTTCTCGTTGCATTGAAATAATTGTAAACAACGCTCTGAATTGTCGACGTGTTGTTGTTTTTGAGCGTCTGTTAACAAACGCGGCACGTACTTTGAACACAGCTTTCTCATTAACAAAGGTTCTTGTAAAATTGTGAATATACTGCTTTCTGATATGTTCAACGTCTCTGCTTACTCACGCCACTTTTTTTTTCTTTTTTGGTGTTTTCCAACAAAACTACCGATTTTAGGCCACCAGCATCATTCAGCATCATTTGTGTCTATACGACCGCGTTTAAAGTCAGTATACCACCTATCATACAGCAAAGTCCGAATAACACTTATCAAGCCATTGCTTTGCTTGAGCAGTATTTATGCTTTATCATCACACGAAAGTCAGATTTTTCCGTTGTTTTGATAATTTGCAACAGTAGCTTCACTTAAATGACTGTAATTTGTAATCTAATAATCCGATTGAGCCCAAATTTTGTCACGTGTCATTTGAAGGTTAGGAATTCATAAAAACAATAGTGATTTTTTTATTAGTGGTGCCATCTATATGCCTGGCCCGGAAATTATTGAGTGACTATCAGTATAGCCCGGAGTTGCTCGGGTGTAATGAAAGCTTTAAAACCAATCCATGGTCCTGGAGCTCAGACTCTTTGGACGTTGGCACGAAAGACTAAAAAGCAATAGCTGTTTTCAGTTAAAGCGAAACCGTAAACAGAAAGTAAAATGAATGGATGTAAGTCAAATTTTGATTTCCTGGTATCGATATCAAATCAGTTTTTCCGTCGTAAACTGAATTTTGAAGGCTAAATAAATCCTCTGAGTAAATGGTATCATGGCTGAGACTAAGAACTACAATTATACCTACTTAGAGCCAAACCCGAAGCAAAAACTAAAATAAAAAAGCTGAAAAAGATACAGACATACAGGCAGATAAATAGACACACACACAAATATCTTGCCTTTTATATATATATATATATATATATATATATATATATATATTATCGAATTTCTGCACTATTGTAAGAACTGCAACCTTGAAACTTCTGAATATCGTTTCTTATGTCTTTGTCTATGAGTGTATCAAATTTGACTAATATCGAACCAATCTTTCTATAACACGATTTTTTCGATTATCGATTTTCGATATTTATCTGGAGTACCTCGACACAAAACCTAGCTAAGAACACTCGCAGACGTTTATAGTAAAACTGTGTAAATTTGCAAGAAAATCGGTTTAGCCGTTTCGGAGTCTATAGGTAACGAACAGATACACTCACAGACACACACACACACACACACACACACACAGACAAAGTTCCATTTATAAATAAGTTTAGATTATATAATTCCAAAATATAAAGCTCAATAAACTTATTTTGATAAAGTTATAAGAATAATTATATAGTATTCGAAAAAAATAGATGATCAAAAACATCAGAACAATTAAATAAATCCATAAAATTTAATAACTATTTTGCATTATTGAAAATTTTTTAGGGTAATGCTTACTCTATACATGCTTATAAACAAGCGTCAAACCATATGCATTGTGTGTGTTTTTTTTTTCTCTCTCGGTTGTTTATATATACAGGTCCAATGAGATCAGTTCACCGAGAACATGACACAAATAATAAAAAAGCACAACAGAAAAACAAGTAACAAACATTAGCCCTAAGAATAATTCCAAACATAACTGTTACGATCCACTAAAATAACTAAACATTACAATAGATAACCGTGCTTACGGTGTTCGGAATATAAAACACACACACACGATTCAACACACATACATAAACACTACGCATATTCAGTTACACGTAAAATAAAATTTATCCTCGATAATGGCTATAAGTATAGACAAAAAACGAAGCTGCTGTCAATTAACCACCACAGTCAACCGCACTTCCCTCCCATTAGTATGGAACAGGCTTGGCTCCTAGAGAGTAAAACAATACGCCTGCTTGGCCTGACACTCTCAGCGGACCTCAAGTTGAATGACTACGTCGAATCCATTGCTAAATCCGCTGCTATGAAAGTCGGCTCTCTGTGCAGGGCCCGGAAATTCTTTCCGTCTGAATCTATCCTGAACTTATATAAATCTACCATCCGCCCGTGTATTGAGTACTGCCGCCATATCTGGTCGGGTGCCTCTGCTATTCTCCTCAGGGTTCTTAACAAAATACAGCGAATCATCTGTAATGTGATTGATACTGACTTGGCTGACCGCATGCAGTCACTCTCTCACCGGCGTGACGTGGCTTCCCTGTGCCTCTTCTATAAATACTTTCATGGCTTCTGCTCTGACGAACTTAAATCACTGGTGCCCCCCTAGATGTGAATTTGCACGAGATACTAGATTGGCAACTACGTTCCACCCTTTTACAGTGAAACCAATGAAATGTAACCGCAATTTCTACTCCAACAGCTTCTTTCCTCGCACTTCCCGCCTGTGGAAGTCCCTACCGTATGCTTGCTTCCCCGACGGCTACAACCCCCAGGTGTTTAAATGTAGGGTCAATAGACACCTCCTAACACACTAACTTACACCCACTCTCTCCAACTCCCTCTATGTACATCCTAAGTCGTCTATCACCCTCCTTCTGACATTTCCTATACCCAATCTCTCTATGTAACCCACTGCGCTACAGTGGCAGTGGAATGCCTTGCTTGGGGTGACACGATTAAAAAAAATGGCTCGGAAAAATAAAACATTTGTACTTTTATATAACTGACGTTATGAAAAGAAAAATATATAAAATCACGTGAAAATTATATAAAAAGCTGTTGTGAACACCGACTTATCGGAGTTTGAAAGAGAGATGATGTCAGCGGAGATCGTCTCTTTGCTTTGTGATCTGAGAGAAAAAAAAAAGGTGAAAATGTTTTAACCCTAAAACCTGGGTAGTTTTTATTTATTTATTTTTTTGATGGGGGTTGTTTGTTGTTGTTTTTTTAATATCATTTCACCTCCAAGCAAAGCAATACGACCACTGGAGTACAGGGTGTTACGTGTAAGGATAGCGAAGAAAAAGAAGAACCGGTTACAAGATATGTCAGAGAATGACTAAGAGAAGGATAGGAATACTGGTTTGAAGAGAGTTGCGTGAGAGTAGAGTGAAAAAGGAGAAGAGCAAGATACAAGGTGTATTAAGGAAAGGATAAGAGACATATGGGAGTCAAGGGGATAAGAGTTGGTTGCATTTAAACTTTTGCAGATTGAAACTATCAAGGAAACAAGAATACGGAAGGAAGTTCCACAGGCAGGAAATGCGAGAAAAGAAGCTGTTGGATTAGAAGTGTTTGCTGCACTTGGTTGTTTTGACTGTAACTTGGTGGGATCTTGTTAGCAGTTTGGTTGCTCGAGTAAATTCATACACAGGGGGAACCAGAGATCTAAGCTCGTCGGAGTAGAAGCCGTGAAAATATTTGTAGAAAAGACAGAAGGAAGCCACATACCGTCTGTGAGAAAGTGACTGAAGTCGAGCTGCCAGTTCGGGATCGATTACACTGTAAATTCTCTTCAGGATCCTTTCGAGGACGTCGAGCTGAATAGCAGAAGCGTCCGACCAGATATGACAACAGTATTCAATGCATGGGCGGAGGGGTGATTTGTATATGTGTAAAAATAATTCAAACGAGAAAAACTTCCTGGTTTGGCACAGTGACCCAACCTTTCTAGATTTAGCTATAGATTCAATGTGGTTCTTCCTCTTGAGGTCGGCTGAGAGGTTGAGGCCGAGGAGACGCAGTGTATTGCTTTCGGGGAGACTAGCTTGGTACATGCTGATGGAGGCCAGAAGCGACTGTCTACGGTGGTTAACGGATAGCAGCTTCGTTTTGAAAGCATTAAAATTTACGAGCCATTTCTTACTCCCAGTCCACCACAGATCGGAGGTCCTTTTAAAGATGAGTAGCCAGGTTATCTTTGTCCACCTTGGGCGATATCTTACTAAGGTGGAGTAAATGGTGGTGTAATCAGCGTAAATACTTGCTTGGGATTTGATCACATCAAGGAAATCGTTGATGAAGATAAAAAAAGCATCGGACATACAATAGTGCCCTGGAAGACACAGGCGTTCGGGTAATAGTATTTGGAGGTGCCCCGTTCAAAACGACCTTTGTTACGTGGTTTGATAGGAACGATTCAAATCAAACAAGCGTTCAGTGATACGATAGCTATGTAGCTTGCCGAGAAGTCCAGCGTGCCGGATTCTATCAAATGCTTTGGAGATATCCAGGGCAACAGTTCGAGCTTCGCTATTTTTATCGAGATCCCTGAATATGTACTCGGTGATGATCGTTAGCATATCAGCATTAGAACTGGCGAAGTGGTAGCTGCACTGTGTGTCGGAGAATAGATTATGGGCGGTAAGATGTTGAAGTATTGTTGGAAAACTTGTCAGCGATGGTCATACTCGTGCAACAAGTCAACACACATTGCCCACATGCACACCTACACACACACGCGCACACACATATATAGGTATGGATGTAAATAAGTATGCATATGTGTATACACCGATATATAAATACTTATCATGTGTTAAAAGAACAGTGTTCAATGTCATATAACAGATCTATTAAGTATATATTAATAAATATATATATATATATATATATATATATATATATATATATAGAGAGAGAGAGAGAGAGAGAGAGAGAGAGAGAGAGACTACCGTGCAAAAGTATTTGGACAAGAACTGTTTTATCTTTTATAAGGTATCAAAATAAAGTTTAAAATCACCCCTGTCCTAACACTTTTGCACACTACCGGTGGTGTGCAAAAGTATTAGGACAGGGGTGATTTTCCTAAAAACCTCACTGAAATCCAAATACAGGGTGAAAAGCCAAGTAAATTGCTCATAAATATTTATTATTTAAGTCTAGGTGTAAAAGGTGTATTGAAAAAAAAAATGATATTTAATATTTCCTATTTTCTATTAAACAAGTTATTTTAAAACTACTCATTACTCTATTATCCTTGGATATGAATGACTTTCCCCCCCCCTCTCGAATTGAGCTGTAAATAGTGTCAACATAATTTAAAGGTTCCTTTTTTAACTTTATTTTGATAATAATCAGCTGTCCGACTTCGAGTAGTTCATTCAAGTGCTCTTTGTTTTTTAATTTGGCAAATAATTTATTTTTTAAGTAGCCCACAATGCCAAAGGTAACAGTGCTAACAATTGCACAAAGGAGTACACTAAAGGCTTTTATTTATCAACAAGACAATCACCCTAAACATTCTTCAAACCTTTGTAAGAATTATTTAACTAAAAAGGAAGAGGAAGGAAGGCTTCGGAATTTGAATTGGCCCCCACAAAACCATTATCTCAATTCTATTGAACATCTATGGGATATTTTGGATTAAAAAAAAAATGATAAAGCATCTAGGCAGGAGATACCATTAGATACATTAAAGAAGCTTGTGACGTCAATGCCTGACAGAATGAAGGCTGTGATCAAATGAAAAGGCTATTATACTAAATATAAAATTTATTTTGTAACAAGTATTTTTTCTTGTTAAATAATTTGTTGAATAAATAAAAAAAGTTACTTTAATTAAATTGTTTAATTTTCTGACAATATGCCTCATAAAAGATAAAATAGTTCTTGTCCTAGTACTTTTGCACAGTACTATATATATATATATATATATATATATATATATATATATATATATATATATATATATATATATATATATATATATATATATAATAAGTGGACATTGAAGTCAATACCCGGAGGAGACAGTCTGGTTCATGATAAACACAATCGTGAAGCCCCATATATATATATATATATATATATATATATGTTTATATCTACATACATATATGTGTAATAGTGTAATAATATATTCGCTTTTACTTAGATGCACATAACAATACCTCTGTGCAAATACGTATTTGTATCTATGTTTTTATATGTATAACTTTGCTTACACTCATATATACTCCAACAGTAATTCAAACACAAATACACACACACGCGGGTGTGTGTGTGTGTGTGTGTGTGTGTGTGTGTGTGTGTATGCTTACGTTCGCTTATCTCTTTGTTCTTTGAATCACAATGTCGACTAAACTACAAAAGGAAACCTGACAAGATTAAAAGTCCAGAAATAAAATAAAATGATGCATCAAAGTATTGATTCGATAAATTGAATCCCTCGGCTAAAAGTGTCATGGCGCTGGGAAGGAGACGGAACAGGCAACTCATTTGACGCGGCCAGTTTTTAAAAGTAGAAATAGCTGCGCAGTTCAAGGAGGACTAACGCTAATCGAATGTAGTTGGCTTGTTTCGCATTTCGATGGCTTGCAAAATAAATTGAAATTCCCAATGCAAATTTTACAAAAGCCACATTTTAAGATTCACCTTAATTCCATAGAAAAATTTATCTTTATATTATTTAAGTACAACAGACCCGCGTGCCGAATTCAATTCGCGACGGCTTTGAATCTCCTTGTAAGTTCTATAATATTTTGGCTTTCTAACGATCAAAGTCCCACGGCGAGGTTTCTGTGTTTATGCCTAAGTAATGCTTCAATATAACTCAGTATGAAAGATGGAGAAAAAAAGTCTGTGGGTAAGGAGAGAGAGGTTGGGAAATGCAAAAAAGTTAAACGGGAAGAGGTGGTAGGATAGGAAAGCAAAGGTTGTTTTTTTGTTATATATATATATATATATATATATATATATATATATATAAGGTTTTAAATTATATATTAAATCAATACGAAGGCGGAAGAAAAGAAAGCTTCGAATGGTGGGAATAAAGAAAGAATTTAGGAAGAAAATGAAGTCTGGAAGAAAAAGAGAATATGCTTAAAAGAAGATTTTAAAACGATATCAAAATGAAAGAATGAAGGTTTTGATAGAGGAACAAATGAAAACCAGTAGAGGGTATGTTGAGAAACAGTTGATAGAAATGGGAAGAGTAGTGGTAGTAGTAGTAGTTAAAGAGTAAGGAGGATGGGAATAAGTACGGCAGACAAAGAAGAAAAAGAGATGAATAACAACACAATATACGAAAAAGAAAGGGAGTAAGAGGCAGAAAAAAAGACTGAGAAAAGATGAGGAAGAGACAAAGAGGGTAAAATATAATAATAGAAGCAGAAGAAGAAGCCATTCATAACATATTTAAATACACAGTCTTCTGATATCTATCTATCTATGTATCTAGCTATCTATCTATTTTGCCTGTTTCTATCTATCTATCTATCTATCTATCTATCTATCTAGCTAGCTAGCTAGCTAGCTATCTATCTATTTTGCCTGTTTCTATCTATCTATCTATCTATCTATTTTGCCTGTTTCTATCTATCTATCTATCTATCTATCTATCTATCTATCTATTTTGCCTGTTTCTATTTCTATCTATCTATCTATCTATCTATCTATCTATTTTGCCTGTTTCTATCTATCTATCTATCTATCTATCTATCTATTTTGCCTGTTTCTATCTATCTATCTATCTATCTATCTATTTTGCCTGTTTCTATCTATCTATCTATCTATCTATCTATCTATCTATCTATTTTGCCTGTTTATATCTATCTATCTATCTATCTATCTATCTATCTATCTATCTATCTATCTATTTTGCCTGTTTCTATCTATCTATCTATCTATCTATCTATCTATTTGCCTGTTTCTATCTATCTATCTATCTATCTATCTATCTATCTATCTATCTATTTTGCCTGTTTCTATCTATCTATCAATCTATCTATCTATCTATTTTGCCTGTTTCTATCTATCTATCTATCTATCTATCTATTTATCTATCTATCTATCTTTACTGTTGTTCATATCTATCTAGCTAGCTAGCTATCTTCGTCTATTCATGTCTATGAGTTTGTTTATATCTATCTATCTATCTATCTATCTATCTATCTATCTGACTCTACATCACGTGAAACGAATTACAATAATCCAGAAAGAGGAACAGAAAAAAAAGTAAAAACATGCAGAGAGGTAGGAAAAGAAAAGCAAATGAAGAAGAAGAAGAAGAAGAAGAAGAAGAAGAAGAAGAAGAAGAAGAAGAAGAAGATTACATTAGAGGAAGTAGGAGAAGAGGAGGAAAAGACGAGGAGTAAGAAGTAAGACAAGGAGTAGGGGTAGACGAGAAGAACACGAGACAAAAGATGGCGGACAAGAAGGAAAAGATAAAGAGAGCAAGTGAAGACAATGAAGAAGAAGACGAAATGTGCGATTACGTTGAGGACAATGTATGACAGGAGATTATGCTAGTCACATATCAGAAACACTAAAAGATGGCTTCCTGTATCTAAGCTAAGTATTAGGAACCAGAACAATCTCGCGAAAAACAAAGGAAAGGGTACTAAACAGATGTGCGTTGCGGTGCAGTGGGTATCGACTCGGAACGACAAATCGGGGAGCCGTGTTCATATTCCAGTTGAATTCCTTGCGTTCACTTACGCACAAATACCCTTGACAAAGGTATTAATCCGTCTCTTTCCTCCAGTTATGGGTTAAATAATAAGACAGATTGGATTATATAGCCTTGGAGGTCAACCAGTCTACCGGAGAAAACAATGGCAACCTACTGCGGGATAATCTTCTGCCCAGTCAGTCATGTCTCTTTCGAGACATGATCGCCCAACCCGTGTATCACTTAAATGACTAACTGAACTATTACGTCATATTGGACATTGAATTCTGGACAATCACATCATAGATGAAGAAGAGACTTGATTCAATAGAAGTGTGCAGATGGATAATTTTTTAATTTCACCCACGCTAAACAATAAATCCACTAAGACGCAAGGGGTTACGGAGTTTTAGAAAATATTTTTTTAAAATTGTTAAGGAGAGAAAGCAATACTGGCAGAGTAATTAAGAAGACAGAAAATCTTATTTTTCAATGTGCTGTGTCCCTTCCAAACGTATGGGATCATGGTTCTCCATATCTCCCTATTCCTTGTCGCCCTCAATCTCCTGTTCTTCCACTAAATTTCCACTCCATCATCTCCCTACCCTGGTCTATCGGGTATGTTATGTGCTGCTTTCCCTTGTCCTTTTTCCCCTCTGCCTCGTGCACACCAGGTTTTCCGAGCCCCTCTTCTTCAGTCTTCTTTCTTCTTCTATGTGCCCTCTCCCTTCAGGACATAGGCGATAATGGCTTTCCACGTTTCCCTATCCCTGGTGGCTCTGAGCACGCCTTCTCCTGTTACACCGTGCAATCCTCGTTTTGTTATCCACCTGATTAGGTTCTTCAAATATGTTATCCCTTGCTTTCCTCTGTGTCGTTTTCCCTCTATCTGGCCTGTTAGTATCAGGTTCTCCAGGCCCTCCTTCCTCATTGCGTGTCCCAGGTACTTCAGCTGTCTCTTCCTGATGCTCAGTTTTAATTTCCTTTTTGTTTCCATCATTTCCAAGCCATCATCATTGCTCACATGCTCGATCCAGGATCATGACTTTACACGTCTTCCTATCCCCGGTGCCTCTTAGCACGCTTTCTCCTGTTACACCATCCAAACCCCGCTCTGCCATTCACTAACTCAAGCCTATAAATCAAGAATATAAATGTATAGAAACTAGCATGGCCACAAAATGAGTGATCAGTTTATATATTGATTATAATATAGAATTGATCCCCCATTTTATACCAACAATATATTTTCTAATAAACCGTTGGCATATATATATATATTCTTCTTCTATGTGCCCTGTCCTTTCAGGACGTTGGGGATCATGGCTTTCCACGTCTCCCTATCCCTGGTGGCACTTAGCACGCCTTCTCCTGTTACAGCATGCAACCCTCGTTCCATCATCCACCTGATTAGGTCCTTCAAATATGTTATCCGTTGCTTTCCTCTGTATCTTTTTCCCTCTATCTGGCTTGTTAGTATCAGGTTCTCCACGCCCACCTTCCTCATTGCGTGTCTCAGGAACTTTAGCTGTCTCTTCCTGATGCTCAGTATTAGTTTCCTTTTTGTTTGCATTATTTCCAAGACCTCATCATTGCTCACATGCTCGATCCATGATATTCACAGCATCCTTCTGTAGAACCACATTTCAGTTGCTTCAAGTTTTTCCTTCATCTTTGATGGTATTGTCCAGCATTCACTGCCATATTGAAGGACGGACATCACGTAGCAATCCAGTACACTCTTCCTAGTTTATAGCGAAATTGTCCTGTTTCTTAATACCTTAATCAACTTCTGGAATGCTTCCTTCGCCATGCCAATTCGCCTTCGGGTCTCTACATGTCACAAAAACTTCAGCTGTCTTTTCCTGATGTTACGTATCAGTTTCCCTTCTGTGTCAACACTCTCTAAAAAGTCGTTATTGCTTGCGTCTTCTGTCAAGAGCATCCTCAGCATCCTTCTGTAGAACCACATTTCGGTTGCTTCATGTCTCTCCTTCATCTGTAATAAAATTATCATTTACTGCCATATTGAAGAAAAAACATCACATAACAGTCTAGTACCCTCTTCTTTGTTTTCAAGGAAATTCTCCTGTCTCCTAAAACTCTACTCTGCTTCTGGAATGTACCCTTGGCCATGCCAGTAAGCCTTCGGATCTTCGTATCGCAATCCCCATCCTCTGTTAAAACACTTCCCGAAAATTTGAATTTCTGTACCTGTTTGATTCTGATTTCACCAGCTTGTGATTATTGCATTAAAATTTTTGAAGAACATAATTTTCTGAGAATAGATTGGACTACAGAAAGATGCTGAGATTACCATGAGTCAAACATATGAGCAACAGCGGAGTTTTAGAGAAAATATAAACAAAAAGAAAACTTTTACTGAACATCAGAAAGAGAGAGTTGACATTTCTAGAGCACAAAATGAGGGAAGTAGGCTTGGAAAATGTAACACTCACACTGAAGGCAAGAGGGACAGAGGAAAGCAGAGCATAATGAGTTTGGCAGAAAAAAGCTTAGGAGTGATAAAAAAAAGAGCTACAAAGGACAGCCAAGATCGTCAACTTCAATTATAGAGAAACATGATTAACTTCCTGATGGAACAAGTTACACAGAAGAAGGTTAAATCAATAAAAAAATATCTTCATTCCATATTAAAGACATGTGGAAATATCTTCAGCCAAGATCGCCAACTTCAATTTTGGAAAGACATAATCGTCAACTTCCTGAAGGAATACAGTACATAGAAGAATGGAAATCGATAAAAAGGCATCATTTCTTATTAAAGATTTTCGGAAATGTATTCAGACTTTCCAAGAAAAGAAATTTCAAAAGAAATTCTGATCTTGGGTCATTTGGTAACATTTTTGAAAGTGGGTCGCATCGTGAATATTTAATCGCCCATGAGAATATATATATATATATATATATATATATATATATATATATATATATGAAAATATTCATCGTCAATATATATATATATATATATATATATATATATATATATATATATGAAGCAATTTGTTTGAAAATTCAACAGCCGAGCCTGTGCAGACAGAAAGAGCGATTTTTACGCTCCTTACAATTGCTGGTGAGTCTGTGATTGTAACATTTTTTCACTTTTAAACACTCTTGTGGAATTACATGTGTACACCCCCCTTACATTTTATGTGTGTTTTTTTTTCAATAAATTTATTTTTAAACGAGTTCCATCATCTCCCAGCATTATAAGTAATTTAATTTATTTTGTCTTGTCCTTTTCCTTAATTCCCTTAAAATTAAAGCCAACGTGAACCCTTGATGGCCGAATAGGTTCCTCGGGTTTAAATAATATGACGTCTGTTCTTTTTAAAGCCATTAGTATTTTCTGTGGGTACAAACCGTTATATATATATATATATATATATATATATATATATGTTCTAATGGGCGACGAAACATTTAAGATGCGACCCACTTTCCAAAATGAATCAAGATCAAAATTTATTTTGGAATTTCTTTATATATATATATATATATATATATATATATATATATATATATTTTAGAACATGTACATAATCATTCCATATATATCCGCTACAAAGGTACGATTGTTTCGACATTGACAATCGTACCTTTGTAGCGGATATATATAGAATGATTATGTACATGTTCTAAAATATAATTTATAATGAATATTCACAGCTCTATATATTATATATCGAGTACTATTTTAAATTAATGTATCACGTATGGCACTTAACTGACTGAGTGATGTCCTAAAGAAAGCAATTTCCATGTTACGCGCTTAGCAGGAAACAGACTGTCGCATTTTGATGTTGAATTCAATGTCCATTTTTATATTTACATACGTTTATCTCTGATATTGAGCAATTTAGCACAAAAATATTGCACAACAAAAAATTATAATTTATCATATATATATATATATATATAACCCCATCATCATGAGCCATTTGAAAGTTCTTCTTCTTCTATGTGCCCTGTCCCTTCAGGACGTAGGCGATCATGGATCTCCACGTCTCCCTATCCCTTGTGGCTCTTAGTATGTTTGCTCCTGTTGCTCCTGGCAACCCCCGTTCCGTCATCCACCTGATCAGACCCTGCAAATATGTTATCCGCTACCTTCCTCTGTCTCTCCTTCCTTCTATCTGTCCAGTCAGTATCAGGTTCTCCAGGCTCTCCTTCCTCATTGCATGTCCCAGGAACTTCAGTTGTCTCTTCGTGATGCTCACCATCAATTTCCTTTTTGTTGCCATTCTTTCTAACACCTCGTAGTTGCTTGTATGCTCAGTCCACGATATCCGTAGCATCCTTCTGTAGAACCACATTTCGGCCGCTTCCATTTTTGTCCTCATTTTCGATGATATTGTCCAGCATAGTACTTATAAAAACGTAAAAACCATATTGATTTTTTATTAGTGACGCCTTCTATATGTCAGGCCCAGGATTCATTTGTCTTGATAATGTCCATCAGTGGACGAAACGCATTGGTTGAAACAAGCTTTCTCTTTTTACAGATATATTTTTAGTTATATCTGAATTTTTACATGTGTATGCAACTTGCTTTTTATCGCATATTCATCTGATGATTAAAATGATTTATCAAAGCGTCTGAAATGATTTCCCCACACCCCCCACACCAAATATGCTTACGCCGCCTCGTTCACAATATTGATTCGTTTTATATATAAAAGCTTCTTTCATATGCAGCAAATTTTAAGCGTTCGTGACTCGGGGAAAAATATTCAGAATTCAAGCTGATTAGTCGTTGGAAACAGTCAATAAGTAGACGAGAAAATATGCAATGTCTTATCTTGTAGGACTTCAAGCAGCATTCCTACAAAAGAAAAAAATAGACTTATATTTTCAAGACATCATGGAAGTGACATTCCCGACATGTCGACGTCTTTGTACCACCGCCCGCCTCCTCGCTGTCCCGTCAGTTATTAAAGCCTCTGTAATCTCTCAGTAATACTGCGGACATATTTAACACCGTTCTCGACACGAGACGTTTTATCTACTATTGTGTCAGTAACAACTGATTAAAACAGACAGTATTTTTCTTTTCTTTGCAATTTCCATAGTTCTCTTTTTTTTTCCGCCATTTTCCTTCTGTCTTTGTTACTTTTTTTCAAGCAGGTTGATAAGCGAATTATGAGAATTTTTTTCTTCCTTTCTGCTATCAAATTGGAATGATTTTTCAACTACGTTTTCTCTCCCCTCGTTTGCCGATATTTTGCGTCTCTTCACTGTATCTCTCAAGGATGGTTTTAATTCAGAGTTCTTTCTTCTGATTGCTGTAGGTCGGGGGGTAGTCTGTTCTGCTTTTTCTCCATATCTGAGATCGGGTGGAGAAGAGACGGATTTGTTGCAATTGGTAGTGTATGTCACCGATGATGCTGTTAGTGGAATTTAATGGTGAAAATAATTTGTGAAGAAAACCATGTAACAGGAAACGCAGCATGATATTAAGTTTAGACGTTATTCGTTTTTTTTTTTAATTATTTGTTGATAATAAATAAACAGTTGTGTTTTGTTTAGTGTGTGTTAAATGGTGACACAATATGAAATTAAGTGTTTGAACATTATTTTTTATCGATACTCGTATTTAAGTAGATATTCTGTTTTTAATTAAACAGTGTTATATATCTATATCTACTGGCCTGATTATTTACGATATATTTTTATTACGAAAATGTGTGTCATTCGGCAAGATTCGTAAATAATCAGGCCTGTAGATATAAATATATAATACTGTTTGATTAAAAACAGAATATCTACTTAAACACGAGCATCGATAAAAAATAATGTTCAAACAATTCATATCAAATTGTCGGTTGTTTATAACCAAGTTTCGTTAAAATTCGTTAATCTCCGTAACATGACACAGTATATAAACGTTTTTAATATTATGCCTATTCGTTTCCATAAAGTTTTCTGTAAAGTATTCTGTTTCTTTTGTTGTTGTTTTTTTTTTTTTAGTTTAACTTAGCTGTATCAGTCACGACTTTTTAGGAATCAATCGCCATAACCGGTAATGAAATTCGGAGAATGTTGTTTTTTAATTTTGCAGTAGTCATGAACATATACTGTCAGCAAACAGCCTGCATACGGATAAAAAATAAGTTTAGCAGACAAATACAAAAAGGAGTGTAATGACTTGATATAGATGCTCGACAACCTCCACATTTTCGGAAAAGACGTTAAGATAATCAAGAATCTATATTGTCATCAAACCGCTTGTGTACAAATAGGAAGTGAACTCAGCAGGTATACAAAAATAGAAAGGGGCGTAAAACATGGATGTGTTTTCTCACCGGATCTTTTCAATCTGTACAGCGAAGCAATTATGAGAGAAATAAAAGCCTTGCCAGGATTCAATGGCGGCCACAATCTCAACAATATCAAATACGCAGATGACACGGTGCTGATAGCAGACACGGAAAGGAAAATGCAGGAACTACTACAGAAGTGAGCAAAAGAAAGTGAAAAAAAAAGACTGAACATAAACTTAAAGAAAACTGAATGCATGTTCATGAGCAAAAAGAGGAGCCCAGTATGCCAACTGCAAGTCGGAGAATCTAAAATAAAACCAGTAAAAAATTTCAAATACCTGCAAAATATTTTAACAGAGGATGGAAAGTGCGACATGGAGATCCAAAGAAGCATTGGCGTGGCCAAAGACTCATTTCAGAAGCTAACCAGAGTACAGAAAGATTGGAAAATCTCATTAGAAACAAAGAATAGAGTTCTGGATTGCTATGTGATATATGTTCTTCTGTATGGAAGTGAATGCTAAACGATCTCATCCTTCAGGATGAAAGAGAGGCTTGAGGCAGCAGAAATGTGGTTTTACAGAAGGATGCTGAGGATACTATGGACAGAGCACGTGTGCAACGATGAGGTGTTGGAAAGGATGCAGACGGGAAGAAAGCTCATGCTAATGAGACAAATGATATTCATGGGACACGTAATGAGGAAAGAAGGCCTGGAGAACTTGATACTCACAGGTCGGATAAAAAGAAGAAGAGACAGGAGAAAGCAGGGCGAGACGTACTTGTTAGGCCTGAGCAAATCGATGGCGGAACGGGGCGTAGAAGAGATACCAAGAGAAAAATATTTAGAGCAACAAGAGACAGTGCCAAGTGGAAATTCATGATCACCTACGTCTTGAAGGACACGGCACATGAAGAAGAAGAGATATGAGAAGAATGCGCCTTCTCGTCGAACTTATTCAATCTATATAATGAGGCAATTTTCATATTATACTACGATTCTTTATTAACATCCACAATATAACAACATACGATGTAGAGATAGTATGTTCTGATTACAAACACGGAAAAAAACTACAAAACCTCTTACAGGATGTAGTGAAAGTTAGCGAGAAGAACCTATAGTGTCAGTAAACAGCCTTGTTACGAATGTAAAATGAGCTCAGCAGATAGACAAATATAAGTACCTCCACTCATTTTCGATATCCAAATTTTAAATTGAATCTTTAGTAATAAATTTTTTCTTGAAGCTGTTATTTTAGTTTTAATTGAAAGCTATATGATTAAATTTACTATTTCCAGTAGGCAAAATACTCTGGTGTATTTCAAACAGAAATTATATTGATTGGAATCTAAAATGTTAATGGTTTTTTTATTTTAAAAATTTTTGACAATTTTTTAGCGATCGACAGATATGTAAACAAAAGTTAATTTTCGGTTTAAAATTCTTGTAAAAATAAAATACACATCTGTGACACATTATGTTTAGAAAATTAGCAAATTTAATGTTAAATTAATCTGACTTACACAAGTATTACCTATTTATAGCATGAAATTTAAAATAAAACTATTTTTAAACACAATGTTGACTTTTCTAACCTATCCACCCTAATTGAAATGCGTTGACAGATCGAGATAAGATAAGAGTAGTGCGATCACAAGTGACATAATTGTACAAAAATTTTTCCGGTAAAGAAAAATAACCCTGAAGCACATGATCTTTTAATTTACACGTAGAAATTATCATACAAAAAAACTTCAAATACACAAAAAAAAATTAATTATTTAAAAAATACGATGGCTAAATTATTTGTATTAAACTTTTCAAATTTCGATTAGTAAATATAGTCTTCACTATAATTAGAAAACAAAAATGAAAATAGTTCTTTTAAAATTTCATTATTAATCGAATTTTTTCTTTAGACTATAATGTCTCACATCTATATTATTTATTAAAGCAATTAAAAGCTTATCAAATAAAATAATGTCATAGTTTTATTGCATTTTTTGTTTTATTATTCGAAGCAGATTTTCAGTAAAAGCGGCCGAATGGTTTTAAAAAATAATACATGATTTACATTCGCTTAATGAGTCTTGTGTTTAACAAATGAAACCATTTTTGCCTACAGAATTTGATTTTTTGATATTTCATGAATTTACGTGGAAGTGGGTAACAGATGTAAGAAAATATTTTTACCAAGAGTTTTTAAAAATAGTAATTTTAGAAATAGTTTCATTCACTTGTGAATAAGTCTTTTAATTTTCATTAAAATCCGACAATTATTTCATTTTTGAAAGAATTTCTAATTAATGTGTTTTTCACCGGAAAAAAAAAACTAGATTTCGTAATATTACATTATCTATTGAAAACTCTGGTAACAATTTGGTTACTCGCTGACACAAATCGAAATAAGATTTTTATCAAAATTTCGAACCTTTTAGAAGGAAATAAAATTTTTTTTTAAATAATTGAAAAATATTTTGATCTTTCCTCTTAATTACAATATAAACATTTTGATGGAAAAATGTTCGTTTTTATTAAGTTTGGGGTCTTTTTTTATTCATACTATGCTGATTTTAAAGATTTAGTGAAGATACCTATACAAATATAAAAAGCGGTGTAAGACAAAGATGTGTCTTCTCTCCGGACTTATTCAGTGAGACGATTTTGAGATTCCATTTGAACCTTGAATAAGTTCTCGCTGTTTTCTATCGTTCCCAGAACTGCATGTGTGTAGTTTCGGACGGTAACGCATCTACAAGGAAGTACTATAAGCAAGCTTGAAATTCAGTGTATCTCATTTCACTGAAGTGCGAACAACTTTATTTTTCATAGCGTTAAACATGTAGGATTTCGTGCTAATGAAAGTGTATTTGTAGGGAATTTTACTGTACTACTTTATTCAAAGGAAATCTGCAGCTGAGGCACACAGGATTCTTGTTAAGACTTACGGCGACTATGCTCAGTCAGGAAGAACATGCAGAGATTGGTTTAGACTCTTCAAAATAATGAATTTGAGGTTGAAGATAAAGAACGCTCTGGCGCACCGAAAACGTTTGAGGACGAAGAATTGGAAACATTAACTCATGGAGACTCATGTCAGGTGAAAGCTGAACTTGAAGAATCATTAGAGTTGATCACATAACAGCTTCGATACGTTTCAAAGCATTAGTAATGATTGAAAAGCACAAACATTGGGTGCTGTACGAGTTGAGAACAAGAAACGGCGAACGTCGTCTTGTCCCGTGTGAACAGCTGTTTCAACGGCAGGAAATAAAAAGTTTTTTGCATCGTATCATGACCGGCGATGAAAAGTAAATACACTATAATAACCCAAATCGTAGAAGATCCTGAGGTAAGCCCGGCCATGTATCAACATCAGCCGTAAAGCCAAATACCCATGGTTCGAAGCCACTGCTCTGCATTTGATGGGATCAGCTGGGTGTAGTTTAATATGAATCGATAGCGATTTCCCGTCATGGGATTGAACACCCACCGAAGCCATGACAGGAAATTGCTATTGACTACAATTCAGACGTTGGAGCTGAACATTGAAGAAAAATAGCTGCTTATACGAGCAGAGACATGGCAAAGTGCTTTTTCAATATAACAACGCTAGGCCACATGTTGCACAATGGGTGAAAACCTACTTAGAAACGCTTAAATTGCAAGTCCTACCCCACGTGCCGTTTTCACCAGACTTTGCCCCGTCCGATTTTCACTTGTTCAATCAATGGCACATGGCCTGGAGGTGCAGCCCTTTCATTCTTATGAAGAAGTAAAAATGATGGATCGACTCCTGGTTAACCTAAATAATTGTGCCATTTTCCCAACGTGGAATTTAAATGTTGCAATAAAGATGGGAAAATAGTGGCTAGCGATGAAAAATGCTTTCACTGACATGTTTCTTACTAATGTTGGTAAATAAAACCTATCAGTGAATATCAGTATACTTTCTCGCTAGCCACTATTCATGAAAAATCAGCGAAAACTTATTCAATGTCCTAATATCAGGATTTTTTCTTAGTAGCCACAATCTTATCAATATAAGTCATGCAAATAAGATAGATAGATAGATAGATAGATAGATAGATAGATAGATAGATAGATAGATAGATAGAAACAGCAGTAGATGAAATGATAGATAGATAGATAGATAGATAGATAGATAGATAGATAGATAGATAGATAGGCATGGGTTTGTGATCTTAGGTATGTAAATACCTAAATATAAGAAAATAAAATATCTTTGAGTACGTCCGAGGGGCCGTATTCGAATTCCAGTTGAATTCGTTGCATTCACTTACGCGCAAATACCTTTGGGAAAGGTATTATACCGCCTATTCCTTCCAGTTATGGGTTAAATAACAAGACAGATTGGGTTCTATAGCCTTAGCTGGCAACCGGCAACCAGTCTATCGCAGAAAGCAATGACAACCTCCTGCGGGATAACTTCTGACCAGTTAATCATATCTCTTTCGAGACATGATTGTCGAAGCGTGTATCACGTATGACACTTAACTGACTGACTGACGTCTGATAATGTACGCCACAAAGATTTGTTAGAACTGCTTAGTGATCTTGAAATATTTGGGAAGGATATAAGAATAATCAAGAACCTACACTTCGGAGATAAGATGAGTTCGGCAGATGTACAAATATAGAAAGATGTGTAAGACAAAGATGCACTTACTCATCAAACTTATTCAACCTATAGAGTGACGCAATTCTGAGATTCTAGTAGGATTGGTTTTTGGCGTTTACAATTCCAGCAACATAATATACAAATAAGACAGTGTTGAAAACAGTCAAGGAAAAAACTAAAAAAAAGCCTACAGAAGTTAGTGAAGGAAAGCGAGAAGAAAGGACTAAGTATCAATTGCAAGAAAACGGAAAATATGGTTGTTAGCAGAAGGATTAACACAAAATGCAAATTTCAAATCGGAGATACCAAACTCAATCAAGTAAAAACAAAAAAAAATATCTGGGTAATGTTTTAACAGAAGACTGTAGGTGCATTCAGTCAGTTAAGTGCCATGCGCAATACACGCTTGGGCGATCATGTCTCGAAAGAGACATGACAGACTGGGCAGAAGATTATCCCGCAGTAGGTTGCCATTGCTTTCTGCGGTAGACTGGTTGCCGACCAAGGCTATAGAACCCAATCTGTCCTGTTATTTGACTCATGGCTAGAGAAAAAAGAGATGTATTATATTATTAAGTAGTAATTAGTGGGGGATCAGTTTATTACTTCATAGCAATAGAAAACCGATCCCCCACGTTATGACCAGTAGAAGCCTTAATCATTATTTCAATTACTATATCCAGTCAGTCAGTTAAGTGCCATACGCGATACACGCTTGGGCGATCATGTCTCCAAAGAGACATGACTGACTGGGCAGAAGATTATCCCGCAGTAGGTTGCCATTGCTTTCTGCGGTAGACTGGTTGCCGACCAAGGCTATAGAACCCAATCTGTCCTATTATTTAACCCATAACTGGAGGGCAGAGACGGATTAATACCTTTCCCAAGTGAATGCAAGGAATTCAACTGGAATTCGAACTCGGTTCCCCGATTTCTCGTTCCGAGCCGATTACCACTGCGCCACAACGCACATCCTCATGATAACCAAAAATAAGCTGAGTATTAAGAAAGAGAAAAATTAGAAACGAAGACAAGAGAACTTATATATATATATTGTAAAGTTTTGTAATTTGCTTGAAGCATTGTGTACACGCACACATGACACGGTCACGACAAGCAAACACCACCAGATAAATCCGATAGATAAAACAACAGTAATGAAACTGATACTCTTCAGCCCGGTCAAAGAGTCAAGTGAACTATCAGATCACACTAAGATAAGCCACACATACAAGCAGATTGATATCATCAGACCATAAATTCCCCAACTAGAATACACACATGTACACGCGCGCGCGCGCACACACATACAGCAGCTAGAATACACACACACACACACACACACACACACACACACACGTACAGCAACAGGGGACAGCCCTGAACAGCCATTCATAGAAAGGCCGAGAAGAAATCCAGACAATAGCTTCTCGGACATTCTGAAGATGGGATTTTAATCTCGAAATACTAATATTTAATAAATAGGTATTACCCAAACACTTCTTTACCTTCCTTTATTATACTCAACGCATTGAGACAGCCTTCAAAACATAACCCATATATATATATATATAATCGTTTTATCACAAGCAAGACAGTACTGCTACTAAAATCTCCATTGTGCTAGACGGTCGTTGAACATAAGATTCACACTTTGAAAGGTCTTGTTCAAAATCCTGCTGAGTATCTAGTTATCCTTATCATACGAAAAAAAACTGGTACATAAACCGGTTTAGTCGACGATGGCACCTCCAGGCGGCAGGTTGTACTCGGTGACATGATACTAGTATCAATCTTACAGTAACCTGACATACACATTTCAAAACTGATTTGAGAGAAATATTTACACTCGGATAAGTGGGTGATAATAATATTGGACTGAATACAGTTTTAAAATAAAAAAAAAATCCCCCGCAACACAAGGAAAACGAGATTTAACTAACTTAAAAAGAAACATACAATACATAAACAATTAGATGTTTTCCAGAATCCTCTGATCCATCAAGAACTCCCCACTGGTCGTTACATTTAGTCTAGGAAGCTCCCAACCAGCAATGCCATATCACTACCGCACTGGTTGCATGCATAGCTATGGAGAGTAGTCTTCTTCATTGTGCTAGATGGTCGTTGACTATACGAGAACGATCATTCACACTTTGAAAGGTCTTGTCTTTAATCCTGTTGAGTATCTAGTCCATCTTCTCATCCGAAAAGACTGGTAGAAAAACCGGTTTAGTCGGCGATGACCCGTCCAGGCGGCAGGTTGTACTGGGTAACATGGTACTAGTATCAATTTTACAGTGACCTGACATAAATCTTCCTAAAAAAAATGGCAAAACAAAATGACTTTAGCTTAATGTTCAATATTGTTAAAACCATACACATTTAAAAACTGATTTGAGAGAAACATTTACGTTCGGAAAAGTGGGTGATAATAATATTTGACTGAATATGGTTTTAAAATTTAAAAAAATATTCCACGCAACACATTGAAAAAGAGATTTAACTAAAGAAGTAACAAAAAATTAATAACCAATTAAATGCGTTCCCAAATCCTCTGCTCCATCAAGAACTCCCCACTGGTCGTTACCTTTAGTCTAGGAAGCTCCCAACCAGCAATGCCATGTCACTACCGCACTGGTTACAGGCATAGCTATGGAGACTAGTCTTATCCATTCCGCTAGATTGTAGTCGACCATACAAAAACGATCATTCACACTTTGAAAGGTCTTGTTTTTAATTCTGATATGTATCTAGTCCATCTTATCATCCGAAAAGACTGATAGAAAAACCGGTTTTAGTCGGCAGGTTGTACTGGGTCACATGATACTAGTATCAATCTTACGGTGATCTGACATAAATTTTAATGATAAAAAAATGCAAAACAAAATGACTTTAGCTCCATGTACACTATTGTTAAAACCATGCACATTTGATTGATCTGAGAGAAAAAATCAAAAATCAAACATTTACGTCCGAAAAGGGGAATGATAACAATATTGGACTGTATCGCCTGTGAATGTAGGAAGAAGCAGCAACAACAGTTTATTAAAATATTATAATAGTAGTAGATATGTCCGGTTCACACTCTCCCACGGTTTGAAACAGGAATAGAGGTCGTTATCTTTGATGCCATCTGTACGACGTTTCGGCCGTGGTACGCTCAGGTGCTAGGAAAACAGAACCCTTTATTACACTCAATGGGGTATATCATTCTCTGAAAATCACTTCTGAAAATCGTCCTGATGTTATATGAACCACAGATCCTGTGCATTTTCTCCTATAACCCTTTTACATATGCGGCCTGCATATATATATATATATATATATATATATATATATAGAGAGAGAGAGAGAGAGAGAGAAGGGAGAGAAATATGATAAATTATCTAAATTACGCATAAAAGAAAATAATAGAAACATTTCATTTTAACAGATGTGTTTAATAATACTGGACAGAAATATCTTGAAATGTTTAAGATTAAATTTATTCAATAAAATCGAGTATTATTTAAGCACTAATCGAATTTTCGTATGATAAGATTTTAGCACACTAATTAAAAAAGTGATTCCTATACACACAAACACACACACCCACACACAGACATATATATAAATATCTTCTTCTTCTTCTTTTATGTGCCATGTCCTTTCAGGACGTAGGCGATCATAGCTTTCCACATCTTCCTGTCGCTGTTGGCTCTAAGCACGCTTTCTTCTGTTGCACCACGCAACCCTCGTTCCGTCATCCACCTGATCAGGTCCTTCAAATATGTTATCCGCTGCTTTCCCCTGTCTCTTTTTCCCTCTATCTGGCCTGTTAGTATCAAGTTCTCCAAGCCCTCCTTCTTCATTGCATGTCCCATGAACTTTAGTTGTCTCTTCCTGATGCTCACTATTAATTTTCTTCTTGTCTCCATCTTTTCCAAAACCTCGTCATTGCTCACATGCTTCGTCCATGATATCCGCAGCATCCTTCTGTAAAACCACATTTCAGCTGCTTCAAGTTTTTCCTACATTTTCGAATATATTGTCCAACATTCACTGCCATATTGAAGAACCGACATCACATAGCAATCCAATCCTCTCCTCTTTGTTTCTAGTGAAACTGTCCTGTTTCTTAATACTTTACTCAACTTCTCGAATGCCTCTTTCGGCATGCCAATTTGCCTTCGGATCTCAGTGTCGCACTTTCCGTCTTCTGTTAGAACATTTACTAGGTATTTAAATTTCTGTACATGCTTGATTTTAGAGTCCCTCACCTGTAATTGGCATTTTGGGCTGCCCTTTTTGCTGATGACCATGCATTCGGTTTTCTTGCAGCTTATTTGTAGTCTTTTCTTGTCAGTTTCTTCAGTTACCTTCTGTAGTAGGTCTTGTAGTTTTCTTTCTGTGTCTGCTATCAGCACTGTATCATATATATATATATATATATATATATATATATATATATATATATATATATATATATATATTTAGGTTTACGCTCTCACACCATTGAGAATTCTAGAAGAATGGTAGACTTTGAAAAACCGTAGCTACGCTAGCATCTACGCATCGTTCATTCAACAATGAATTAGAACATTCTCAGCTATTGGGTGTGTATAATGATAATATACACGCTAAAAAGTCTGCCTCATTCTACCGAACGCCCATAGCTCAGAGATAGAATCGGCAACTGACACCAATTCGGTCTATTAAACAGGTTCCCTGTTTAAGATGTGGTTTAAGTTTATATATATATATATATATTGCGGAAAAAGCAATCAACACTGTCGGAACTTACTTTTACGTCTTCAGTGGTCATAAAACCATAATAAAAATTTCTATTCATTTATTATTATTATTATTATTATTATTATTATACGCTTTTGGAATAATTGGAGTAGATAGATCTATCGATCGTCCGGTTCACACTCCTCCCACGTCTATTAAACAGGTTCCCTGTTTAAGATGTGGTTTCCGGCTTTCTCTTTTCAAATCTTTTCACTCATTTTTCTTTTTGCTTTTTTTTTTTTTTCAATTGGAGTAGGTAGAAATATCGCCCAGTTCACACTCCACCCACGTCTATTGAACAGTTTAAGAGGCTCATCCCTTGTTCCCTGCATAGGATGTGGTTTCTGGCTTTCTCTTTTCAAATCTTTTCACATTGTTTTTTTTTTGTTTTTTCAAATGGAGTAGATAGATCTATCTATCGCCCGGTTTGCACTCCACCCACGTCTATTGAACAGTTTAAAAGGCTCATCCCTTGTTCCCTGTTTAGGATGTGGTTTCCGGCTTTCTCTTTTCCAATTCTCTCACTATTACGTAGCCCCCTGCACATCAGTGGCGTTACCGCTTTGCTCGGGGTGATACGATTAAAAAAAAAAAGTGCAACTATAAATTGACAAAATTGCCAAAGTTGATTTTATGTTCGTATCTTTCACCAGATTTTAAATAAAAAGAAAATCAAAGCTTATATATATTCCAGCCTTGAATTTTACTGTGGAAATATTACCAATGATTGTTTTTGATTACATAGATACATTTCTACTTTGTTATCTGAATAGAGCAGCCAATTCTTTGAAATATCCTCATCGGATTTAGTTTAATTTATTAAATACAAAATTGCTCTTCACTGCAATTTATGTCATAGTCATAATTTTTGCTGCGCAAATTTTTCGCGCTAAATACCTTGACGATCTCAAAGAGGAAATAAAATTACCTATTTTCTTTTTTGTTCAGATCCAATATTTTGTAATATTGAGGTTACAGGCGAGGTTTTTAAAGGTTGATTATCATCTATATTTCCCTTTCCGTTATTCACTCTAACTCTCTTTCCCCCTATTTGGCTGATCTTACATTTTAGCAAAAATTGCAGTCGTTTCATTCAAGCAGTCTTATTTGGTTTTCCATTAAAACTTTCTTCGTTTCTTAGAAAGAAGGAGCAAAATTCTAAGAAAATTGCCATAATAAAAACATAATGCACAAAAATATATGAAATCTTACGAAAAGTTACGAAATGTTATTAGAAGACAAAATTATAGAAATTTATTTGTTTGAACATTATTTTTAATGGATACTCATATTTGAATGAGTACTCTGTTTTTGTATAATTAAACAGGACATTCATATATATATATATATATATATATATATATATATATGTATATAAATTGTGTGTGTATTTTGGCATCATTTTTTCATTAATACAGGTTTCATTGAATAATATAGACAAGTTCTGTCTATTTATTTTGTGTAAGATCCGTTCGTATGATCTGATTAACTTGATAGTGTTGTCATGGAAAGACAACAAGAAATCGCAGTAATTGTTGATTTTTTTATCAGGTCGAGATTTCGGCTTACATAAGCCACTATCAAAGGATGACCATTTAATGTTCAGTGAACATAGAACATTTAAATTATTATTAACAGAGTGGAGTTATACAGAGAAAATTAGACAGGTCCATTTTTTGTGTCGCACATGGCTGTAGGCCGAGAAGGAATGGTGCTAGTTGGTTCTTTGTTCAATTAAGTGTATAGTGGCATGAGGGATTGGTCTGGGAACTGCTGCTACCATGGTGTAGGGGGTAAGTATAATAACTATGACCTCTCCCGTCGATTGTAGGCATTGAAGTATGTTAGTAGTAATTGTTAGTAGAGGTGTCGAAATTTATTTTATTTCGGCTAGGTTTAAACTGTTTGATGTAGATAGCTTCTAGAATTTTAAGTTTTCGTTTATTATTTTCTTGTCTAAGTATATGCGTATTTTCAAAAAGTGTTTTCCTAAGAAGTGTGTGTTGATAGCCGTGGTGTTTTAAATGTCGGAAGATGTTAGAATTTTCATTTAAGTGCAATGTAAGTCTCCGCGAAAGCGAGTTAGTAGTATGTCCAATGTAGGTATTATTTAGTTTCTTAGAGATACATTCTCGAAAGGGGTATTTGAATTTATACACTACATTGTTTTTTTTTTGCAATTCGCTAACGGTTGGGGAGTAGTCCTTGCGGACGATTGAGTTGGATGTTGTGGATTTAGCGTAGTATATGATAAATTTAATTCTTTTGTTGGGGTCTGTCGGAGAGATATTAGTGCTTATGAGTTTTTTTAGGCTATTTTCATCTAGTTGGTAATTGGTGTGCATTTGGCTACGATATAAGAAAGTGATATATTTGGGGTTGGTTGGGCTATTACCATGTGTTGTTTTTTCGTGTTTTGGTTTGTAAGGAAATGTATTTGTTCATCAACTATGTAGTTAGGAAAATTATTGTTGATGAGTGTCTGTTTTATGTTTTTTTAGTTCACTGTGGAAGATATATATATATATATATATATATATATATATATATATATATATATATATATATATATATTGGCCCTGAATAGACGAGAAACTTGTTAGGAAAATATCTATCTTCTAACATGAATATTCAGGGGGTGGATATAAACGTACTGTTTAATTATAGATAGACTATCTACTTAAATACAAGTATCTATTAAAAATTAATGTTCAAATAAATAATGATGCTCAATCATGTATATATATATATATATATATAGATAGATAGATAGATAGATAGATGTTTGTGTGTGTATGTGTCTGTCTGTCTGTCTGTCTGTCTGTCTGTCTGTATGTATGTATGTATGTCCTTTATACAAATCCACAATTTTATCCGATTCTCACCAAACTCCACAAAAATATGCTTTAAGGTTCCGGTCAGGTTGTGGGCTACTTATTGTTTCCGATTTCTCCCCGATATCGGAAATCGATACCCCGATATCCGATCAGGTCTGATCAAGATCAGGATTTCAGCCTTTCTATCGTGGTTCTTGCTGCAGAATTTGCTCTAATTTAGTAAAATTATAGTTTTTAGTCTCAAACATTAGTACATCTTCTCAGACGACTCATTTTTCCCCGATATCGGAAATCGATACTCCCGATGTTCTGTCGAATCTGATCAAAAACCTTTTTTATGGCCACCAGTATACTTTTCCATATTTTATAAATTTTCCACAGTATAGTTCTTGATATATAAAAATATATATTGTTATTGTTGTTGCCTGTTAGGGTTAGAAAGAAAGACACGTAAACGAAAAGATGGGTTCATCCAGTGTCTTAGAATAACAGAACATATATACAAATGCCAGTGTTAGTAATTAAAAGATAGAAGTGTAAGTCCGAAATGTATAGTTACGCTGCGTCACGACTGCCTCTCGACTAACTCACAGCTGCTTCATTGCTGCGTCCCCGGAAGTCACACAGGTTAGTATTTAATAACAGAGGAGAGTCTCTTCCTATAGATAGAGCACGATAACAGTTATCTCATACTTAAATATACACACATATATTCTGACCGCTTGATGATCGCATTTTTGTAATACTTTAGTAGCGATTAAAACTGGATTTCTATTATTGTTCAGTGTCGCTGGTTAGTGCTCCACTTTAGCTGTTATGGACATTGAGCACTTTTGGCGATTTTATATTTTCCTTTCCTTTTTTTTAAATTTTTTTCCTTTCTTTATTACATTTTTAATAATTTTAATTTATTATTATTTTCCTTTATCACATTAAGAATACTCATTTGGCAGGCTTTGTGCTGATAATATATATATATGTCTTGTGTATTAACGTAAGAAATTTTTTAATTGCATGTGGGTGGAATTTTTAGACGATAATGTTTTGCACACACAGAAACACACATATATTAATTAAATTTACCGCCCAACATGCAGCTAAACAGACAAGCGTTTCTATACAAATGCGCACATACAATATTATACACATTACTATCCGAAAGATTCATTTATTTTCGTCTAATATTCGAGAAATTATATGAGAAAAATATGCGCTCTCTGGCAGGATTCGAACCTGCGTTTCCCTCGAGGAAACAATCATTAAATTAGATCAAGCAAAGTCTGAACAGACATTTAAACACGGATTTTTATCCGAATCTCAAAATATAATTATATACTCAATTTCGTATCCTAAACTAAACATGCCAATCTTTGAAGAAAGGAAACAGTTTTTTTAGTGGATATTAGTAGTAATCGAAACTTGTTCCTTAAAATGTCATGGCTTTTCGGTCCGTAGTGAAAATTTCCCTTATGTTAACAAATTTCATGGCTTTTTCACGATGGCCGAAAGCCATGAAATTTGCTAATATAAGGGAAATTTTAGAGAAAGTTTAGTTATCTTCTGTCTTATTAATTTCTGTTCTTTTCTGTTTTCTCTCTCTCCTTAATGGGAATATGTTTGGTGGCGGAGTGCAAACTAGTATTTCCCTAAACTCAATAACTTCTCTTGCGTCTTAGTAGTTTTATTTTCTTTGTTGGGATAAAATGATTTTAAAAATATCCACACCTTGTAAATTCGTCGCAATAAAACTTACAAAAATTAAGATACAACTGGCTTCTTGATTTCTTTCCCTTGAAACGGAACTTACCCAAAATATCTTCATTTCCCGTCATCGAATGGGATTTAAACAGAGAAAAAATTTCTCTTCCTATTTGTCGTAGCTGGATGAGAACCAAAACATGTCTAATCCAACGGTGACTGCCATTTTATTGCATATAGTTCGATATCAATAACATTTTGGGAAGAAAGCAAAAGGTTTTCTATTTTTTTAATTCATGCTCAAAGCCAGAATAAATTGCCCCCTACGCTCGAAGTTTCCAAATTCAAGAAGAAAGTACAGTAGCAAACAGCATCGAGTGGGGTAATGTACAGGAAGAGGGCGCTCGCGTCGTTTTTCGCCAAGATATCATTCACAGGAGACGTTCCTTGTTTTTTAAAAGAACGAGCCAATTGTCAATGACATGGAGAGAACATTGATATGTGTTTAACTTCCGTACTGGAGCAGCGACTGAACACGAAGGCTTCTTGACCCGATTCCTTTTATGGAGTATTTTGTATTTCACCACGAACTGTTGAAAGTTACAAAATTCGTGTAGAGGATTACAATTGTCAAAAAAAAAAAATAACAACTATGAAACTTTTCTATAAGTTTGATAAATCAACTTATAAGCTTAAAAGGATCATTAACAGCTATTATCCTATAATAATTATTATCCTATAATAATTATTATCCTATAATAACTATTATCCTATAATAATTGCGTTTGTCCAACCCATCGTTATTTCTGACGACCATTACGCCCTGACAGTATCTCATAAATAATGGCATATTCTGATTTAATTCCATAAAAGCATGGACATTGCATATCAGAAAGAATAAAAAGAAAGGAAGATGGAAGTTTTTAACATTTAATGTTTAAATTTTTTTATATGCACTTTACTTATGAATAAATATATCAATAAAACTGTTTGCAAGGCAGGTTTTCAGCTAGTATAAATAAACAGGGAAAACTTTTTTAAAATATCATATAATTTCACTTGTACCTTCCTTTGTTAGTTCGCATTAGCGTTACAGCCTGCTAATACTTAATAAAAATGAAACTTCTAGGAATGAGCGGGCAAAGAAAAATTGAAGTCGATCTCTCAATTACGAGAATAAATAAAAAAAAGTATCAGAACATTCACCATAGCATAATTTCAGATTTGTCATACTGCCTTCTGCTCATAACATGCTTATAGCTGGTATTATTGTGCTCACGTGATCGAAGTTTGAGCTGGATCGCACCAGTTTTCTTGCTGTTGTTGCAGTGTAAACATGACCGCTCCGCTAGAAGTTTGCACCAAAGAAGGGCAAAGAGCAGAGATCCGAATTTGATGAGAAAAGGCGGCCCCATCGATGATAGGTCGTCGGTTCGCCATTGCCATCTCTTGTACTTCCTGGAACTTCTCGTCGGTGATGGATGTTGACGGGCGTCCTGCTTTCTCCTTCGTGTGTCACGCTTTTTCTACCACTTTAAAACTTCTCGGTCTATTCATACACATATCTACGCGGTACTGCTGCAGTATTGTGTTAAAAGCCACTGATAAATTTCAACCCCTTGACAGAGCTTCCGATCAGAGAAACGGATCACCATTCGTTGTTCCTTTTGGTGTACAATGTCGTCGGACTGGCGATATAACCCATAGTACCAACTATAAGCACGCATGAACAGAAAGTAAAGTAACAAACCAAAATATATGTTATGTTGAAAATAAGTATAACATTTTACTTACCCCCGTACCTTTTTCTCTACCCTTCACTGATATCAGTCAGTTAAGTGCCATACGGGATACACGCTTGGGCGATCATGTCTCGAAAGAGACATGACTGACTGGGCAGAAGATTATCCCGCAGTAGGTTGCCGTTGCTTTCTGCGGTAGACTGGTTGCCGAAAAGTTTATAGAACCCAATCTGTCCTGTTATTTAACCCATAACTGGAAGGAATAGACGGATTAATACCTTTCCCAAGGGTATTTGCGCGTAAGTGAACGCAATGAATCCAGCTGGATTTCGAACTCGGCTCCCCAATTTCTCTTTCCGAGCCGATATCCAAAGCAATACAACTCCATCCTGCATATATATATATATATATATATATATATATATATATATATAATCATCTGTAAACAGATCTGTTTTGCTGTATCACAGCTTATCAGTACGGTTAGACTCCGATTGCTTTTAACCCAGGATTGAAACCCGACCGAATTGGCATCAGTCGGCGATTCTACCGCTGGGCGATGAGCACTCGGTCTTCACTGATATACAGTCGGTAAAATTTCCTCTGGACAATAAAAGCAACCAATTCGAACAATATGTTTTTTGCCTTTTTAACAGCCCGGTGAAAAAACTTCTAATTTAATTTTCAGTATGAGATAAGGATATAAAGACTTTAGAATATTGATTCGAAGGAAACTGTGGATACTAAAACAACGACGCTCTACTTCCGAACTACGACTGTAGTTTCCCAAAGAGACTTTCTAGCTACTACAATAATTGCTAACCGAACTAAGAAGAGCGAACCTACAGCCACAGACCTGACCACATAATATATCGTTATTATTTTCCCCCGTTGGAAATGCGAAATGCTGTTTCCAATCTATCAGTAAAATCTAATAAGTAAAACGCTGTGTGCTTATTGAAAAGTTGGTCTCGTTAAAGGAATTTCTATCATTTTTTGGCGTCTATTCAGACACAGCGCATGCAGGTTTGTTTGTCCATGTCTGCTTCTTAATTGCGAAACGTAAAGTCTATTATAGCCAGCATGTGACAGCTTTATTTTTCAACCAACAGCATTAGATTTAATCTCTGTGTATCCCGACTGGGAGAAAGATGATTTCATGCATTATTTAAATATGTTTCTTCTGAACTCAAAATAATTACAGCAAATACTGAAGAGAATATTACAACCATTTAAATATCGATATATTTTCGAACAGACGTGAGCGTACATACACATTTAATAAAAGTGGGCAAGAGAAGAATGAGAATAGTGATGAGAGTGAAGTGGACTGAGAAAGGAGCATGAGAGAGAGAGAGAGAGAGAGAGAGAGAGGATGCAAGTCAGTGAAATAAGAGATGACTATTGACTTTACATTTAAATTCTTAGAGCTTGTAGCTGTCGGGGAAGCAAGTAAACAGAAGGGAATTCCACAGAAGGGAAGTGCGAGAAAAGAAGCTGATGGAGTAGAATTTGCGTTTACAGTTTGTTGGTTTCACAGTAAAAGGGTGAGACCTAGTTGGTAATCTTGTGGCTCGAGTAAATTTATATATAGGGGGCACCAGTGAGCTAAGTTCATCGGAGGAGAAGCCGTGAAAGTATTTGTAGAAGAGACACAGGGAAGCCACATTTCGCCAGTGAGAAAGTGACTGTATCTAAGCTGCCAAGTCGGGATAGATCACATTACAGATTCTCCGTTGGAATTTGTTAAGGACCTCCGGGTGGATAACAGGAACACCCGACCAGATATGGCAGCAGCATTATTAGTCTTAGTATCTCTCCTGACCAAGCATCTCAAATTCAGTAACTTTCTCGCCGACGTTATATAACTTCCCTCTGTCGTTTCTACAAGTATTTTCATGGGAACTGCACTGACTAGCTTTTTTCCTGGTGCCAAGGCCACATGAATTTAAGCGTACTACGAGATTGGCATCTAGGTCAGGTAACTTTTGAAATAGCTAAATACAGCCGTCACTTCTACTCGAACAGTTTCTTTTCTTGCACGTCTTACCTGTGGATTTCCCTTCTTTGACTCGTTTCCCTGATTTAAATAAAACATCTATCGCCATCTTCTGTCTGCTTGAATCCCGTTCATCTTTTCTTAATTTTTTTATATTAGTCCTCTCTTTCACTTTGAATTTCACTCCCTATAACCCGCTGCGTACTAATGATGTTCTAACTCCCTATAACCCGCTGCGTACTAATGATGTTCTCGCTCTGCTTAGGGTGAAATGATTATGCTATAAAAGTATTTCGTATATTCGTATATAATAAATATATGCGTGTGTGTGTGTGTGTGTGTGTGTGTGTGTGTGTGCGTGCACACGCGCTTTGTTTATGTTAGATCAATGCAAGGCCCCTGCCCAAGCCATCCCTCCTCACTACACGTCCCAGAAACTTCAGCTGTCTTTTTCTAAAGTTAATTATCAGTTTATTTTTGTGTTCGTCCTCTCCAAAACCCCGTCTACAAATATTCTTATGGCTTCTGCTCTGACAAACTTAGCTCACTGGTGGCCCCCCCCCCACAAAAATTTACTCGTGCAACCAGACTGGCAACATGGACCCACCCTTTTACAGTTAAATCAACCAAATGCAGACGACAATTCTACTCCATCAGCTTCTTTTCTCGCAATTGCCACCTGTGGAACTCCCTTCCGTATAATTGTTTCCTGACGGCTACAACCTCCAGAAATTTAAATACAATGTCAATTCCCGTCTCTTATTCACTTAACTCCACCCCTTTCCACATCACCCCGTGTATCTTGTTCTTTGCCTTTCTCTCTACCTTCGCACCTGTCTTCACTCCTGTGTTCACATCCTTCTCTTGCCCTTTCTCGGACACCCTCTGTAAGTGGTTAGTATTTATCTTCCCTTTCCTCCTGCCTAAAACTTTTACTGTCTTATGTAGCCCTCTGCACATCAGTGGTGGTACGGCCTTGCTTGGGATGAAATGATTAAAAAAAATGTTTGTCACATAACTAAACAATGTCATTTCAGTTAAGCCAACTTCGAAGCTTTGTAAAGGCATTATTGTGATGTCTTCATTTTTGCCGAGAAACAAAAACTCTGAAGAGTGAAGACATTACAATGGTGCCTTCAGGAAACTTCGAAATAGGCAAAACCGAAATAACGCTGTTCAGCTAAGTGACAAACTTCTTCACATTAATTATATATATATATATAAGTTTGTGGAGCATATGTGTATATGTGTGTGTGTGTGTGTTTGCACTAAGTAAAACGATAAATAAATGGATTTGATGGGATATTAAAAGTTTCACGCCAACTAATTTTAACGGTCCTGATAATAGCTAAATTTATTTAGCGTGAAACATTGAGTAGTTGATAGAACTCATTAATTGCTGGCTTTAATATATCAATGCTTCTTTTTACCTTTTCATATTGAGTGCTTTAATTGTAGTGATTGCTGCAATATTTATATGTTAAAATATTTACAAGCATTTATATATAATCCCACTGATAATGTGTATTATATACATATATATATATATGTGTGCGTGTGTTTTTGTGTGTGCATGCGTGTATGTATATAGATATATAATTGTGTGTGTGTGTGTGTGTGTGTGTGTGTGTGTGTTAGGTACAGTTTCTGAGAGTTGTTTGTCTAGCATTATTAAGAGCCTATAAGTAAAAATGGGGATGCAAGTTCGATATCCAGCCAGCGGACACAATTTCTTTCGTAAGATTTTGTAGATATGCAGGTCAGTCAAGTGCCATACAGGATACACGCTTTGGGCGATCATGTCTCAAAAGAGACATGACTGACTGGGCAGAAGATTATCCGGCAGTAGATTGTCATTGCTTTCTGCGGTAGACTGATTGCCAGCCAAGGCTATAGAACCCAATCTGTTCTATTATTTAACCCACAACTGAAGAGAAGAGACAGATTAATGATTTTCCAAGTAAAAAGTATTGTGCGTAAGTGAATGCAAGGCTTTCAACTGGAATTCGAACTCGCACCTGATTTGTCGTTCCGAGTCAATCTCCAGTGCACCACAACGCACATCCATTTTGCAGATGCGCAGGTAGATAAATGTATTATATATTGTTTAATAAAAATAAATAAGGCGTTTATTTCAAATAAGAAGTGTTTTCTATAACAACGTTTAAAATAATAAAGATTATATATATATATAGCAATGTCAAAAACGCTGTTATACCAGGGGATACTGAGAGAAACGTCATTTAAGGCAAGCAGTCTTGAAATAAAGTGCTCTATATAAAAAATAGAGCAATATTAGAATTAATATGAGTAAAAGTTTGTTATTTAGCTGATTGATGTTACTTTCAGCAACCCAACTCCATAGTTTCTTAGGCGAACTCATCCGTCCACTCTTCAGTGGGTATTAGCAATAGCCACTGAAGAGTGGACGGCCAGGTGCGCCTAAGAACCTCTTGAGCCGGGTTGTTTCAGGAAACATCAATCAGTTAAGTAACAAACTTTTACTCACATGAATTATATATATATATATATATATATATGCATGTGTGTGGGGGGTATGTGGGTGTGTGCGTGCATTTGTGTATTTAGACAGGAAGTTTTCTTTTAAACATGTCAGATTACATAAATTGCAAACACTATGTTTGCTTATTTTTAATAAAATCCGTTCATACGCACGGATAATCTTTCGCGTATTACAATCAAAAGATGTCAGAAATGAGCTGTAACGTTGACAGATGTTATTTTCATTCATTTCTTCTTCTTCTATGTGCCCGGTCCCTTCAGGATGTAGGCGATCATGGATCTCCACGTCTCCCTATCCCTTGTGGCTCTTAGTATGTTTGCTCCTGTTGCTCCTGGCAACCCCCGTTCCGTCATCCACCTGATCAGACCCTGCAAATATGTTATCCGCTGCCTTCCTCTGTCTCTCCTTCCTTCTATCTGTCCAGTCAGTATCAGGTTCTCCAGGCTCTCCTTCCTCATTGCATGTCCCAGGAACTTCAGTTGTCTCTTCCTGATGCTCAGCATCAATTTCCTTTTTGTTGACATTCTTTCTAACACTTCGTCGTTGCTTGTATGCTCAGTCCACGATATCCGTAGCATCCTTCTGTAGAACCACATTTCGGTCGCTTCCAGTTTTGTCCTCATTTTCGATGATATTGTCCAGCATTCACAGCCGTATTGAAGAACTGACATCATGTAGCAGTCTAGCACTCTTTTCTTCGTTTCTATTGAGATCTTCCTGTGTGTTAGTATTTTGCTCATCTTCTGGAACGCGTCCTTTGCCATGCCAATTCGCCTTCGGATGTCCGTGTCGCACTTTCCATCTCCTGTTAGAACACTTCCTAGGTACTTAAATTCTTGGACTTGTTTGATTCTGTTATCCCCCACCTGTATTTGGCATTTTGGGTTGTATCTTTTGCTGATGACCATGCACTCAGTTTTCTTAAAGTTTATTTGTAGTCCCTTCTTGTCACTCTCCACTACTACTTTCTGTATGAGATCTTGCAGTTTCATTTCCGTGTCCGCAATCAGTACTGTATCGTCCGCGTATCTTATGCTGTTCAGGTTGTGGCCTCCAATAACAAATCCTGTTGTGTCATCTAGGGTCCTCAAAATATTCTCGCTGTATAGGTTGAACAAATCCGGTGAAAAGACACATCCTTGTCTTACGCCTTTTTCTATTTTTGTGTATCTACTGAGGTCGTTACCTGTCCGTATGCAGGCCGTTTGCTGCCAGTAGAGATTCTTGATTATTCTTATGTCTTTGCCGAAAATGTCGAGGTTGCCTAGCATTTCCATCAATTCTTTGTGTCGTATTTTGTCGAATTCATTTCTTAAGGTACCTAAATACTTTCAACCTCTTTCCGAGATCAAATACAAATATATATATATACATATATATGTGTGTGTGTGTGTGTGTGTGTATTTGTGTGTGCATACGTGTATATATATATATATATATATATATATATATATATATATATATATATAAATTAAAAAAGGATTAATTCAATGATGTTGGATGATCATTTCGATATGAAAATCCCCACGATAACACATCACATCAGCAACAGAAAAATCCTTTCAGAAACTCTTTCTGAAAGGATTTTTCTGTTGCCGAGGTGATGTGTTATCCCCCGAGGGGATTTTCATATCGAAATGATCATCCAACATCATTGAATTAATCTTTTTTTAATTTATATTTGCTCTGTATTATTTTAAAACATGGAGCTCTCTTCCTGTATCATTTTTAGTATTAAAATAAAATTTTAATTTTAATTAGGATCGGGTTTTTGGAATTTACGTTCCTGCTTTTTCCGCTTGGATTAAAGAATTAATATATATATATATATATATATATATATATATATATATATATATATATATATATATCCTTAGCCAAGAGAAGAGGAAATCTTAAATAAATACTTGTGGCTTGACAGCACCTATCGTTATTGTTGACTCGTTCTTCTTTTTGAGGTGATGCTGTTCTTACCCGATACAGTTCTAACTCTTTTTCCACGTTAAAAAGTTTCATGCTAAGTCTTTACAGTATATGGTTAGGATATCAGACATTGATCATAGAAGACAACGACTTAGCAGTCACCATACATATATGAAAGACCAAAGGAAAACCTTTATATACTGACGTGTTTCGTTCCATGGGGAACTTGATCAAGGAGAACGTAAAAATTTTATTTTTCTAATTGTATTTATACATAGAAGCGACTTTGAGGAAAATATCGTTAAGTTTTAAAATTTTGAACATTCTAAAATCGGTCCTTACGTATTATCGGGAGGACCTTTGATTTTTACTTTTTCTGGAAAAATCAGGCTTTCATCACCTCAACGTCAACCACAAGTACAACTTTGTGGATTCGAACACCGGGGCTCATACGCAGACAGTGGAACGCCTATGGGGATCGACAAAGTGGCGAAACAAGAAGCACTGTGGCACTGCACGTCACCATTTGGAGTCGTATTTGGCCGAATTCATGTGGCGGAAGCATGTTGCCTGTACTGATGTCTTTGAGTCACTTTTGGAAGCAATTGCGACGTTCTGGCCTCCGGAATTACAAATGTAATGTTATTTTATTGTTTTAACCGTTTCAATAAATAATTTACTTTAATTTTTGAGTCGTTTTTTTAAAGGTCCTCCCGATAATACGTAAGCACCCTAAAATCTGCTTAAATCTTTCTGTGCCCGATGTAATTTATTGTTTATAATCGACATTGAGTAAATGTTGCATTTTTGTTGAATATTTATTTTAATTTATAATTTAATGTCATTCTTAATTATTTCTTTCTATTTGTTAAAGATTTTTTTAATCGTTTTAAATCAAGCAAGGTGGTACCGCCACTGATGTACAGGGGGCTACATAAGAGAGTAAAAGTTTAGGCAGGAGAAGAGTAAAGAAAAAAAATCGAGTTGCTGGGGGTGTCAGAGAAAGGGCAAGAGATGGATGGGAACACAGGTGTGAAGACAGATGCGAAGGTATAGAGAAAGGAAAAGAACAGGATACATGAGGTGATGTAGAAAGGACGAAGGAAGGACTGGATAAGAAATGGGAACTGACATTGCATTTAAATTTCTATAGGTTGTAGCCATCAGGAGAGCAAGCATACGGAAGAGACTTTCACAGGCAATAAGTGCGAGAAAAGGAGCCACAGGAGAAGAATTGTCGGTTGCATTTGGTAAGTTTAAATCTAAAATGGGTGGAGCCTTGTTGTCAGTCTGGTTGCTCGAGAAAATTCTTGTGGAGGGGGCACCAGTAACTTAAATTCGTCGGAGCAGAAGCAATGAAAATACTTGTAGAATAGATAGAGGGAAGCCACATCCCGCCGGTGAGAAAATGGCTAGAGTCGAGCTGCCAGGTCTGGTTCGATTACATTACAGATTCTAGTTTGGTGCCTGTCGAGAACCCTGAGATGAAGAGCAGGGGCGCCTGACCAGATATGACAGCAGTATTCTATGCATGGCCAGATTGTTGATTTGTATATGTTGCACGGTCGGATGGTTGATTATCTTAAAATTTTAGGGTCTTGTACGTTGTCTTGAAACATGGCCATAAACATTTTTGACCATGTATGTTCTCATGGGGTGCCCCTAAGAAAGGTATTAATCCATCTCGTCTCCCCCCAGCCATGGGTTAAATAGCAGGACAAATTGGAGTTCTATAGTCTTAGTTGGCAGCCAATTTTCAGTTGATAGAATGGGAACCTACTGCGGAAAAATCTTCTTCCATATGAGTAATGGATTGGAAGAGACATGATCACCCAGGCGTGTTTCACTTATGGCATATAACTGACTGACGTTGTCCTGGGTCCTCCCTATAAAAATGTTAAAAATGGAAAGAAAATTGTTAACTGAAGACCTATAAATGTTTACAATAAACACATTAACATATGAAAAATCAATCAAAATAAAATATATAGAAGTAATTAATAATTATGTTAAAAAATAAATTTTCAACAATAACATTTTATCAATTGCATTTATTCGACAATAAATTACATATCTTAGAGTCATGCATGGCTTAACTTTGCTTACTCAGCAAGTTTTAAATTTTCTAAAGGTCTACACAGGAATTCATGGGTAGATATGTTACTTTATTTGGTAGGTAGATATGGAGAGATGATATCTTTCAAGTCTTTTGATAGCTGGTCATTGTGAGTTTAAATCATTAAAAGCATTGATCTTATTTGGTGTCACGATTTATGTATTCTGACATTTCCGCATAGGAATTCCTGGTTAGTTGTCTCCGGTAAATTAGTTAACTTGCCAGGGTCCTATTACAGCATTATTTAAGTTTTTCAATTTGAGTTGCAAATCTTATAATCGTCTTGATTAGAAGTACGTATTTATTACCTCTACCAGTCTGTCTGATGACGATGTCTTTTTCATTCTTTTTTCGTTAAAGTACACACACACACACACACACACACACACACATACACACGCACGCACACGCACATATATATATATATATATATATTTTTTTTTTTTTGGCGAACCCAGACGATGTCAATTTTTTCTTTTCTTATTTATTTGATTTGATTTTATCTTTTTCTTTTTCTTTTTCTTTTCCTTTATTTTTCCTTTTTATTTTTATTTTTATTTTTATTTTATTTTTTAATTTCTTTGTAATCTATTTAAAAAGGAAAAGTAGACTAATTTTTCTCCAGTTTCTGAAAGGATTTTTCTGTTGCTGAGGTGATGTGTTATCCCCTGTGGGGATCTTCATATCGAAATGGCCATTCAACATCTTTGAATTAATCCTTTTTTAACATATATATATATATATATATATATATATATATATATATATACAGGGCCGTAGCTGATGCTGAAAAACACCGGGCACAGAAACAATTGACCGGATTAATTAGTTGACAATATGATGACGTCATCAGTGTCCTCCGTTTCCAGAAACTATGATTTTTGCGGATTTTTTCGACTTTTCCAATGGAAATTAGGCACAGAACGTGAACGAAAGCAGGAAATCGGGTTCGGACTTTGTGAGTATAACCAATCTTTTCTCCCAAAATTAATAAATAAACAAACAGATTTTTACTGCGTTCATTCGGATGTTTTCTTCGTTTTTCTTTCTTTCTTTCTTTCTTTCTTTCTTTCTTTGTGAATTGTTTAGTTTCATTTCTGACGAAGACATTTTTCCTTGCCCGGATTTTCACTGTGATTGTACGGATCGGCCCAGACCCGTGCTCGGTGTTCCCGTTAGTCAGACACGGCCAGATATACATATAGTGTAGGTAATGATGTCAAGTCTGTAAACGGCGAGTATAACCCAAAAACAATTTCTTAATATAAAATATTAAGCGTTAGATCTGTATAGAGAGCTCAGTGGATGTTATCCAGAGCAATATGATATCTATAAAGGAAAGTCAGCATATCATCTAAAGTGGTTATTTTCTTTGTAGACCCGGAACAATTTTTCGGGAAAATATTTATACCTAATGAAACGATTAAAGTGTCGTCTGATGATATGAACTAATTAGTTCATAGAAATGGATTATAATTTATAACCACTGTAGATGCTGTGTTGAGTTTTCCTTCATATATATATATATATATATATATATATATATATATATATATATGACTATTTACGCTCTCACACCCTGATTGAGCACTCTGGAAGAATAGTAGACTTTGAAAAACAGTAGCTACTCTGGCATCTACGCATCGTTACTTCAGCAACGAATTAGAACACTCTCAGCTATTGGGCGTGTATAATGATAATATACACGCTAAAAAGTCTGGCTCCTTCTACCGAGCGCCCATAGCTCAGAGTTAGAATCGCCAACTGACGCCAATTCGGTCGGGTTTGAATCCTGGGTAAAAGCAATTGGCTTTCTAAACGTACTGATCAGCTGTGATAAAGCGAAACAGATCTGTCTGCGGATGACTATATATATATATATATATATATATGTGTGTGTGTGTGTGTGTGTGTGTGTGTGTGTGTGTGTGTAAATTTTCTTTAAAATGTAGTTGTAATTGTTGTTGCATTTATGAAAATGTATATACAAGGTGTATTAAAAATAATTTTTTAAACATTGAGGGCGGCTTCTTCATGCCACAAGGACCAAATTCCACATAAGCACATTTCCACAAATCCTTCGGTTTTTACTCACTTACAGTGTCAAATGGTTTCGCTGACCTCCATGACACGTTCATGAAGCGTCTCTTCATTATTAATGTCTGCTGCATAAACAAATTGTTTTAAGTGGCGCCACAGATAAAAATACAAAGGAGTGGATTCAGGAAAACATGCAGGTAGGTCATCGAATAGGTCCTCACCTACATATCCATCTTTTAAGCCAGTGCATTGCAAACGATGTGAGTAAAATGTGCTCCAGACCCATCATGCATGCGTCATTGTATTTGTAGGGATACATCCTCTAGCATATTTAGAAGTGTGTACGAAATAAAGCCCAGTAGGTACTCCTGTGAGACATGGTGAAAGAATGTACGAATCTACCAGACAGTCACCTACAATTCCAGCCCACCCATTAATCGTAGTTCGATGCTGTACCATGAGGATTCCAATCTACTCACAAATCTTCGTTGTGTAAATCTTTTAGTTCATTTCTTCCAAATGTTACCTCATTCGTAAAACCCATTTAAAATTAAGAACTCAAAAGCGAAGGATTTGCAGTCATATGATTATGTAGACATTTGTGTTTGTTTTGGTCTGAGGAACACGCTTCCAAATTTTATCAAAGTAATTATGATACACCCTTTAAATAATGTCATTTTTTAAATTTTACTATTTCATTGTGTTGGATGAGTGCTCAATATCGGAGATAGAATGTTTGTCAATGCAGACCATATCCGAAGATCACGTTAGACGAGAAAATGAGTCACCATGCAGTGTTGATCGTTACATCCACACACACTATATATATATATATATATATATATATATATATATATATATACATACATGATGACTCTCATTTCCTCGTCTAACGTGATCTTCTGACATGGTCTACATTGACAAACGTTCTAGATAGATAGATAGATAGATAGATAGATAGATAGATAGATAGATAGATAGATAGGGTCACATTTATCTATATGAATATGTCAGCTGTATCTCTGATATTGAGCGCTTACAAATAAGTACCGCGCATATATAATGTATAAATAATTTTTTTTATTCTTCTTTAATTTATATATATATATATATATATATATACTTCTTTAATCCGAAATGGAAAAAGTAGGAAAGTAAATTCCAAAACCCTGATCCTAATTAATGATCCTAATTAATGATCCTAATTAATATTAATTTTTTTTTAATATCAAAAACTGATACAGGAGGAGAGCTCAATGTACTTAAAAATAGACTGACCTTTAAAAGAAATTTTTGTGACGTATATTTCTCAAATCTTAACCGTTATTTATTTTTGTCCCCTTCTTAATCCTGATTTTCGTCATTTTTAAACGGACCGATGTTGCTGAGGAGACGTAAATTCTCTCTTAGGGATTTCATGTTGAAATGTTCATTCAACATTTTTGAATTTTGAAAAATTACTTTAATTTAATTTAAATAATATAATATATATAACAAATTGCATATATATATGTGTTTTTTTATATTTATATACATACACATTTCACATATATATTAATATATCTCGCTAGATCAATCGTGACTGAATAATGAAATTGATCTTTACAGTTTGTCCCACGCATTTGGCCTTATGCTACCATGAAGTTTCGCTTAAAAAATCATTTTCGACACTTCGGCGTGGGATAATGATAAACAATTTTGTCGCACTAGATCAAGGTGCGATTGAGTGAGTTATATTCTCACTAGGTGCCTCATACTTTCTTTGTGCCAAATCTAAGCTCCGCTTAGAAAATCGCAATCAGATGATCCGAAAGAGACAAAAATGGCGGCTATAGATTCGGACGAGCGCGGATCGGAAGGGTTTGGATGTTAAAGTGGGAGGAGGCATGCAAAAGATGCAGAAGACTACTAAAGACGAAGATTCCAAACTGGATGTAGTTGAAGTAAAACCACGAAAAAAAAAAAAGGCAGGAAAAACGCAATAGAAAAAACTACGGAAATTACCTTTAACATATATATATATATTTCTCTGTTCATCCATTTTTTTATTATTGAATACAGTCAGTCAGTTAACTGCCATATGTGATACACGCTTGGGCCATCATGTCTCAAAAGAGACATGACTGACTGGGCAACAGATTATCCCGCAGAAAGTTGGCATACTTTTGCGGTATACTAGTTGCCTGCCGAGGCTATAGAAGCCAATCTGTCATGTTATTTAACTCATAACTGGAAAGAATAAACGAATTAATACCTTTCCCAAGAGTATTTGCGCGTAAGTGAATGCAATGAATTCAACTGGAATTCGAACTTGGCTTCCCGATTTATTGTTTCGAGCCGAAATCCACTGCACCACAAACAGTATTGTATCGATAACCAAGTATATATATATAACAAATATGACTTGGTTATATATATACTAGCAGTATAACCCGGCGTTGCTCGGATGTAATGAAAGCTTTAAAACTAATCCATGATCCTGTAGCTCAAACTCTTTGGACGTTAGCACGAAAGACTAAAAAGCGAAAGTTGTTTCCATTTAAGTCGAAACCGTAGACTGAAAGGAAAATGAATGGATGTAAGTCAAATTTTGATTTTCTGGTATCGATATCAAATTTTCTGCACTATTGTAAGAACTGCAACCTTGAAACTTCTGAATATCGTTTCTTATGTCATTGTCTATGAGTGTATCAAATTTGATTAAAGTCAGACCACTCCTATAAGCCGAATTTTTCGATTTTCGATTTTCGATATTTATCGGGGGTACCTCGACACAAAACCTAGCTAAGAACACTCGCAGATGCTTATAGTACAACTGTGTAAATTTTCAGGAAAATTGGTTTATATATATATATATATATATATATATATATATTGGTCCGAAAGAAATGACTTGGAGGTAATTCCCAACAGATCATATTAATAATAAATCTTAAAACTAATCCTGTTACAGAGCTTAATATAATTAGATATATTTATTTACACATACAATTTTTTTGTTATCGCTGATGAGACGGGATGTGCTTTATAGTTCAGTGGATATCGGCTCAGAACGAGATAGCCGAGTTCGAATCCCAGTTGAATTCGTTGTATTCACTTACGCGCAAATACCCCTGGAAAAGGTATTACTCCGTTTTTTCCCCTCCAGTTATAGGTAAAATATCAGGACAGATTGGGTTCTATAGCCTTGGTTGGCAACGTACCGCGGATAAATGTTCTTTCGAGACATGACCGCCCAAACGTGTATCATGTATGGCACTTTACTTACTGACTGATGAGACGGGTTAAGTTCACTGGATTCGTTAAAATGGCCATCTAATTTTGAAAAGTTTGAATTTAATATGTATACATATGTCTATATATATATATATATTTCGTGTATCGAGGCAGCAGATAACTTTCTAAACATATACTGTTAAATATAAGAGACAATGAATGTATATTATGTTTAATCATGAGCCGTTCTAAACGTCGTATTTTGGCTTTACTTTCAGTTGAAAATAAAGACAAAAATTCTCCAATATCTGGATAATTTTTTATTAAGTTGATTCTAAGCTTTCGGCTCACATGCTTAGCGGAGTTTTATGCCAACAGAAGATAAAATCGACGCTGATGGTGTATGTTTTTGTGTTAACGTCCTTGTAACCTCTCTTTGAAGATGACTCATGTGAGTCGAAAGCTTCAAAACAACTTAATAAAAAATTTACCAAATGTTGGAGAATTTTTGTCTTTATTTTCAACTGAAATTAAAGCCAAAATACGACGTTTAGAACGGCTCATGATTATCTATAATAGACATTCATTGTCTCTTATATTTAACAGTATATATATGAATATGCCTGTGTGAGCAAATATTCTTCTAGAATTGCCTGATTTCGGTCAGTATGACCCCACGAAATGATGTATGGAGTATGTATATATATAAAACTTAGAAGATTTGCCGACCAAGAAATAGACACAGACAAACAAGCACACAACCTACACACGTAATCACCTATATAAAAATCACAAGCTGCATACGTCATTCCGCTAAGGTCATGGTGACCCAAATCAAGCACTTGTGTGAGTATGTATATATATATATATATATGTGTGTGTGTGTGTGTGTGTGTGTGTGTGTGTGTGTGTGTGTGTGTGTGTGCATGCATACATATGCTTTTGTTGTTCCTAAAGATGTTCTCGTATCGGTATTCCTTTAATAGCGGCCCAATCATGACTGCTACCCACTCACCAATCTCGATTTTAGTGTCAAACGAGTACACAATACAAGCATATACAAACTTGCATCTACATAAGAGAAAAAACGTTTTAAGAGAATCAAGTAACGCATAAACAAGTCCGTACATTAAATAACATTGTCAGAAACAAATATTGTTTGTTTCTCTCCGCTTCAAATGCATTTTTGGCCATAGACAGGAATTTTGGAGACCTATGCATAAACCCTCAACAAAAAAAAAAAAAAAAAAAACAAAACACTCCTATCTTTTTTTTAAAATAAAGTCGCCAGCATTCATTTTCTGTACTGCTTACATATTTAAACACACACACACATACACATATGTTTCCATGTATCACAACTACACACACACACACACACACACACACACATATATATATATATATATATATATATGTTTGTTTGTGTGTGTGTGTGTGTGTGTGTAGTTGTGATACACGGAAACAGGTTTGTATGTGAATGACAAATATATTATGCTCATATTACGATTTAAAAATTTAAAAACTTGTTACCACTTCTGCAATTTACGTGTTACTCCACAGTAATGAATTGATTTCTTTCGGTGACTGGCGTGTGTATACACCGCTTATATATAACGCGCTAAAATTCCCTTCTCTCATTCTCTGTGTCCATGCCTTAGGGAGTAGAGACTCTGACTGACACCAAATCGGTCGAGTTTCGATCCTGGTCAGAAGCAAGTATATGTCTAGCCACACTGTTGAACTGTGATACAGCAAAACAGGCTTGTATGTGGATAACAAATATATATATATATATATATATATATATATATATATATATATATATTAATATTAATTATAGTTATAATACCAATATCGGCAAAACTAATTCCGTCAAGATTATCAATAATTAAACTACAACTAAGAATGTCTTGAAAGCCACCGGGAACGAACCCAGAGAGAAAAGGAGAGGAAGAAAAAAGAAACAAACGAAATTCTTCTTCTTCTTCTTCTTCTATGTGCCCTGTCCCTTCAGGATGTAGGCGATCATGGATCTCCACGTCTCCCTATCCCTTGTGGTTCTTAGTATGTTTGTTCCTGTTGCTTCTGGCAACCCCCGTTCCGTCACCCACCTGATCAGACCCTGCAGATATGTTATCCGCTGCCTTCCTCTGTCTCTCCTTCCTTCTATCTGACCAGTCAGTATCAGGTTCTCCAGGTTCTCCTTCCTCATTGCATGTCCCAGGAACTTCAGTTGTCTCTTCCTGATGCTCAGCATCAATTTCCTTTTTGTTGCCATTCTTTCTAACACTTCGTTGTTGCTTGTATGCTCAGTCCACGATATCCGTAGCATCCTTCTGTAGAACCACATTTCGGCCGCTTCCAGTTTTTTCCTTATTTTCGATGATATTGTCCAGCATTCACAGCCGTACTGAAGAACTGACATCACGTAGCAGTCTAGCACTCTTTTCTTCGTTTCTATTGAGATCTTCCTGTGTGTTAGTATTTTGCTCATCTTCTGGAACGCGTCCTTTGCCATGCCAATTCGCCTTCGGATCTCCGTGTCGCACTTTCCATCTCCTGTTAGAACACTTCCTAGGTACTTAAATTCTTGGACTTGTTTGATTCTGTTATCTCTCACCTGTATTTGGCATTTTGGGTTGTATCTTTTGCTGATGACCATGCACTCAGTTTTCTTTAAGTTTATTTGTAGTCCCTTCTTGTCACTCTCCACTGCTACTTTCTGTATGAGATCTTGCAGTTTCCTTTCCGTGTCCGCAATCAGTACTGTATCGTCCGCGTATCTTATGTTGTTCAGGTTGTGGCCTCCAATAATAAATCCTGGTGTGTCATCTAGGGTCCTCAAAATATTCTCGCTGTATAGGTTGAACAAATCCGGTGAAAAGACACATCCTTGTCTTACGCCTTTTTCTATTTTTGTGTATCTACTGAGGTCGTTACCTGTCCGTATGCAGGCCGTTTGCTGCCAGTAGAGATTCTTGATTATTCTTATATCTTTGCCGAAAATGTCGAGGTTGCCTATCATTTCCATCAATTCTTTGTGTCGTATTTTGTCGAATGCTTTCGCGTAATCAATGAAGCATAGGTACAAGTCTTTCTTCATTTGTAATGCCCTTTCAGAGAGCATCCTAATCATGAATATGGCGTTCCTTGTTCCAGTGTCTTTGACGAACCCACACTGTTCCTGCCCTATCTCTGGCCTGATTCTGCTTCTCGCTCTATTCATCAGGATTCTGACAATCAGTTTTGTAATGTGACTCATTAAGCTGATAGTTCTGTGTAGTTCACACTCGTTTGCACCTGGTTTCTTCGGCAGTGCTATAAATATCGACTTGCATAGGTCGTCTGGTATTATTCCGCTGCTATAAATTTCGTTTATGTCGGTAATCTTTTCTATGCCATATTCTTCAAGGCTGTCAGCAGCTCTATCACTATGCCATCTGGGCCAGGTGCTTTGTTTCTGTTCATTTTGGCCATTGCAGCTTCCACTTCGGATTTTAGTATTTCCGGTCCATCCATCTCCTTGTGTATTCTCGGTTGTTCTCTCTTGTCGCAAAAGAGATCCTTTATGTATTCTTCCCATCGCTGGAGTATTTCCTCTTTCTCTACTATGATTGTCCCTTCCTTGGATTTTATGCATCCTGTTGAGGAACAGGTTTTTTGTCCTGTCAGTTCTCTTATCTCTTTATGCATTTCTGCTTTGTTGTTCCTGCTCAGTCTCTCTACTTCTGCACATTTGTTGTTGAGCCATTCCTCTTTGGCTTGTCTGCATTTGTTCCTTATCTCCCTGTGAAGTTTTTTGTACTCTGCTCCGTGTCTTGGCGTTATTTTTTGTCTCCTTTGCATCATGTGGAGGATCCCTTCGGTCATCCACTCATTTTTTCTTCTGCGTCTGATTTCCTTTGGGGCTATGTTGTTTGCTGAGGTCACCATTGCTTCTTTTAGTGACTCCCATTTTGAGTATCCTTTTCCAATTTGTTCTTCATATTTCTTTTTCACGCTGTTATTATATTCTTTCTGCAGGGTGAGATCATCCTCTAGTGTGTCGTATTGCAGTCTTGGTGTTATGCTGGGTTTCTTCAGTCTTCGGAGTTTCACTTTTAGTTTGCAGATGACTGGGACGTGGTCACTTCCGCAGTCAGCACCTGGGTACGTTTTGCATTGGACTACTGCGTTCCTGAATCTCTTGTTTATAGTTATATAATCTATTTGGTTCTTCGTGTCCCCTCATGGGCTTCTCCATGTCCATAAACGTCGTGGGTGTTCTTGGAACCAGGTGTTAGTAATGACCTGGTCATTGGCTGAGCACCATTGGATCCATTTTTCTCCTCTTTCGTGTCACCTTCTCTATCTTTACCTACCTTTGCATTTAAGTCCCCCATTATTATCCTGACTTCTTGGCTTTTGCACTGAGCCTTAGCACTGTCCAGTATTGAATAGAATGATTCTATTTTGTCCTCTGAGCTTTGAGTTGTTGGCGCATAGACTACAATAATAGCTATATTGAGGGGCCTTCCCCGCAGTTTAACCAAGAGGACTCTCTCTGACAGTTGCCAGTATCCAAGTACACATCTCTTCACTTGTTTGTTTAGTATTAAAGCGACCCGTTTTTCGTGTTTTTTTCCTCCTGCATATATTATCCTGTTGGTGTCGCTACTGAAATCTCCGTTATTAGGCCATCTTGTTTCACATATTCCTAGGATGCTGATATTCAGTCTGTTCATCTCCTGTTTGACATTCTCTAGTTGTCCACAGTTCAGTGTCCTGACGTTCCATGTTCCTATAGTGAGTTTGTCTTTGATTCGCACAGCTGCAGGATAACGGTCCAGCGACACCTGTTGCTCATGTCGTTCTTTCCCGGGCGAGGGACAAATTTTGGAGTAAAATGTCCCCTTTACGCCGTTGGTGCTAACAGTCGCCGGATGACGGTCAGGTGGCACCTGTTGCCCATGCCGGTCCTTACCGAGCGAGGAGTTGCTTCCTTGGGAAGTAACCCCCTTCACGCTGTTGGCTTTCATATATTTATTGTGACTATCCATGATAAATACTTGAACAAAAAGTTAAGCATTCGTGAGAAAGAAAAAAACCCTAAGACGAAAACTTTAACAATAAAGAGCTCAATACGAAAGCAGAGTACAAGAAGTACCCAACGCGAAAGTAGAGGAAACATATATATATATATATATATATATATATATATATATATATATATATTATGCTCTCATCACGATTGAGATCTCTAGAGAAAAATTTTTTAAAACAGTAACCATGTCTGCCATTTGCACATTACTTCTCGTTCATGAATTGAGTTCTCTTGGATGCTGGCGTGTGTATACATCACGTATATATAACACTCTAAAATTTTCTCCCCTCTCAGCCATGCGCCGATAGTTTAGGGGTAGGTACTCCGACTGACACCAAATCGAGTTTTGATCCCTGCTGGAAGCAAGTGGATGTCTAGTCACACTGATGAGCTGTGATATAACGAAAGCTAAATTTTCTGTCTTGTATTTGAAAATGTTCAGTCCAAAGAAAGTTCAATCCAAGGTCATTTGGTTTTGTTTGTAAACGCAAAATTGTAACCATGACATCCGCGATCAAAAATTAACCTTGTATATCTGAGCCCCTCAAAAATATAATATTTTCCTTTTTTCCCTTTTCCCCACTACTCCTTCTGTCTGAATAAATCTAACTCATTCATTTTTGTTAAATCTTCGGTCTGAGGAACTGAATATTTTTTAACTATTCACAAATTAATTATCACTGATTGGTTTATGAATATGTCCAATTTATTTACATTACAATACTCTGATAATTTCTAACAAAGTTCTCATCACTACAGTTAGAAAACTGATTGCTTCCAGCCAGGATTAAAACTCGACCGTTTTGACATCAGTCTGTGATTCTACCTCTAAGCTATCGGCGTACGCTGGAGGGAGGCAGATTTTATTGTGTTATATACCCAATGTAAACAAACGACAGTAGCCAAGAGTGTTCAATTCCTTTGTTGAAAAAGGGTATATATATATCCCCGACACCATTAGATCCCAAGTTGGCATGTATGCCGACGACACAACAATCTACTCTCGCATCGATCAGAAACCAGGTCTGGACGACAAAGTGAACCTCGCTGCCGTACTTGAAAGGGACCTCCAATCCGTAGTGGCCTGGGGTAGGAAATGGCTGGTAAATTTCAATGCCTCTAAAACAAAGCTGTTATCAACTAACCACCATAGACAACCGCATCTACCTCCCATTAGCATGGGACAGGCTAGCCTCCCAGAGAGTAAAATACTACGCCTCCTTGGCCTTACACTTTCGGCGGACCTCAAATGGAATGACTATATTGAATCCATTGCCAAATCTGCTGCTATGAAAGTCGGCTCCCTGTGTAGGGCCCGGAAGTTTTTCCCACCTGAATCTACTCTGCACATATACAAATCTACCATCCGCCCGTGTATTGAATATTGCTGCCATATCTGGTCGGGTGCCCCTGCTGCTCTCTTTGGGCTTCTTGACAAAATACAAAGGAGGATCTGTAACGTGGTTGATACTGACTTGGCAGACCGGCTGCAGCCGCTCTCTCACCGGCGTGATGTGGCTTCCCTGTGCCTCTTCTACAAGTACTTTCATGGCTTCTGCTCCGATGAGCTTAGATCACTGGTGCTGCCTAAGCACGAATTTACACGAGATACTAGATTAGCAACTAGGTCCCACCCTTTTACAGTTAAACAAATAAGATGTAACCGTAAATTCTACTCCAACAGCTTCTTTTCTCGCGCTTTCCGCCTGTGGAACTCCCTTCCACATGTCTGCTTTCCCGACAGTTACAATCTCCAGGTGTTTAAATGTAGGGTCAATAGACACCTCCTATCACACTAACTCCCAACTATTCTCAGAACACTCTCATCTACCCAACCCTCATTCTCTGTATCCTTACCCGCCTATCACCCACCCTCTGACATTTCCTATATTTAATCATCCTTTCTCCACTCTACGTAGCCCCCTGCGCAGTAGTGGCAGTGACATGCTTGCTCGGGGTGAAACGCTTATAAAAAAAAATATATATATATAACCTCTTTGTTTTTACTTCTTTTTCCCATCCTTTTTTGTTTTGTTTTTGACGTTTCAAGTATTGTTGCTTCTAAATTATAAAAAGGATAGTTTTTTTCTTATTTTCTCCTTCTTATTTTTTTTTTTTTTTGCTATTTTTATATTTGTTCTTGCTTTTTATTATTAAAACTTTATATGGCTCAATTCTAAAACAATATATGGCTCAATTTATATTATTAAAACTTTATATGGCTCAAAATAGAAGCAGGAGATTTGCCAAAAACAAGAAAAATGTAATCCGGCGAAACAGTGCTTCCTTTATGGTTTGACACGAACTCCCCGAGTTGCATATTTTCAATTATATTTTCAGTATTAATTTCATTCTTAAAATTCGTTCACATTAGATATTTACATAGAAAGGTTGATGATTATGTTGCACTAATCAATCTAAATTTGAATTCTTTTTCTTTTTCTTTTTTTATAATTTCACTCCAAGAATACCGAGAGAAATCAAGTGGCTACAGGAAATAAAAAAAGACTGAGTATAGGGAGGACTGAGAAAAGAACAAATGATGAACGGTTTCAAAAAAAGATAAAAGATAGCGATTGATGTTGCATTTAAATTTTTGAAGATTGTGGTTATCAGCTAAACAAAGGAGTTCCACAGGCGGGAACTGCGAGGAATGAAACTGTTGGAGTTGAAGTGGCATTTGATATCAGATATTTCAACAGTAAACGAGTTAGATCTAGATGCTAATCCAGTAACACTTGTAATTCTTGTTGTCGGGGTGCCAGAAAAAGCAGGCCGTCAGAATAGTTGCCAATATTTGTAGAAGAAAACAGCGGGAAGTCAAATAGAAAAGTGAGAAAAGAACTGGAATCGAAATGCCAATTCATAATCGATTACATTATACATCCTGCTTTAGATTTTGTCAAGAACTTCTAGAAGAATATCAGGAGAACCCAACCAGATATGGCAGAAGTATTCAATGCACGGCCGAATTGTTAAATGCGCAAAATGGATTTCAACGAGAAAAACTTTCAGGAATGACACACCGACCGTAACTCCCTTGCAGTAGAGGCTGCTATCTCAACTCAGCTAAAAACATGCGTTCAAGAAGCAAAACAACCCACTGCTCTTTTCTTGGTCACATTTTTTTCTGCTTGCCATCATGCTGATAGCAGGTAGAAAAATTTCTCTATGGTGGTTAAATGAGAGCATTTTTTGTTTACATTCTGTAAATAATAAGTTATAAGGTCTGTTTAAGGTAAATAATAAGCTATGAAGGTCTGTCTTTCTCTGACGTGTGTTGATAGCTTAGGGGTAAAATCTCTGACCGATCACAATTCGGTCGAGTTTCGAAGCAATCGGTTGTCTACCCGAACCGCTGAACTGTGATACAGGAAAACAGGCCTGTATGCGGCTGACTATATATAACGTCGTACACTTGGCATGCAATCCAGGTAAATTCCAATAGAGACGAACTCAAGAGAACTCAATGTTAAATTCATTTATTTAATTTAACAGAGTTTGGGTCTGACGAGCCGCGATGATAACTTCAAAACGTGGTGAAATATGTATTACCCATTGTAATAATCTAAAATCTTTAATAAATTATATATATATATATTATAAGAAAGTGAAAGAACACGTAGATTAAAAACCCACTGTTCAAGAATTTACATTTATAAAGAGTGCTCGATACAGAGTAGATCTTTATATTGTTATTTTGTTATTATTATTATTGCGTTTAAAACCATTGTAATAACAAATTACAATATATATATATATATATATATATATATATATATATATATATATATATCGTGTGGGTATAGCTGCGTCTCTTTATATTCCCTGCGAATATATTTGTGTTGTATAAATTAGAAGCGTGCTACTGGATTGGTCCTTAGGTTTCATCACAACTTAAATCAACATTTCACCACTTTTGAAAAGTGCCAATCTTCTAATTCATACAACGCAAAGATATTCGCAGACGAATTTAGAGAGACGTCCTCGCTTATAGTGTCAGGCATTCTATTTAGCCAACAATAGCCCAAAGAAAAGGGAGAACAATAAGAAAAGAAGAGATAACTAATTAAGTTTGTTAGCGAAAGTCGGAAGCACATATAAGACCAATCCGAAGACTCTAGTGAGAATTTAAGCCGATGCCATGTTTGGGAACTTTCGAATCCTTTCGACACAGAGGAAGATATCTAGGAACGCAGAATTAGGTGGTAGAGATAGTTTTTGTTGTTTGTTTTGTTTTTATGGCATATCAACATCGGCGGGTCATTTATTGCCAACAACATTTTTATTTATTTATTGCTGGTAATACCTTTTACTTTCAACAATTTATGTTGTTTTTATATAAGTTTTGTGTCTAGTAATACATTTTTCTTTTCGAGTATCAAGATTCATTGGGATTTGTTTTTAAGGGCAGGTTCCCTAAGTCCTACCCTGTTATTTAACCCATATTTGGAGGGAAGGGACGGATTAATACCATTCCTAAGAGTACCAGTGCTTAAGTGAATGCAGGGTACTCAACTGGAATTCGAACTCGGCTCACCGATTTCTCTTTCCGAGCCGATATCCACTGCACCACAACGCACATCCGTCACTAAAGGCTTCGGTGATCGAGCGAGAACCGGTGTATTCAATGTGATATGGCCGCAAACCTGGTAGAGATAGAAGAGTTAATGTTAAATGTCTGGTGCGGCAGTGAATGCGGGAAAATCTCTTTTACAGATGAAAAAGGGAGCCTTAAGGCGACAGACATGTGCTTCTATCAACGGATGGTCGATAATAAAATAAGAAATATTTAAGCAACGACGAAGTCTTAACGAAAATAGCAACAAATAAATTTCTCCTTTGATGGATTTTTTAATAAATAATAACTGTTCTTAAATTTAAAAATCTGCAAAACCTAACGATATTTTTTACGTCTGTTTATAAATACAGTTAACAAAAAATCCCATTTGCCCTCCGGAAGTACACCAGAGAACGAAACGCATCGATAAAGCAAACCTTTCCTTTTATTTCTTCAAATATATATATATATATATATATTATTTTAAAAGCAAGGAATTTATTAATAGTCTCAAAGGACCTTTCGTTCAACATCTCATCCGGAAAAAAAATCGTTGGAAAATAAATTAAACAAATTGAACAGTAACAACGAAAATTACGACTCAAAGAAAAGGTGGGGAAAACAAGATAAAATAAGTGTACATCTAATCGTATTTATAAATGGAACTTTGACTGTGTGTGTGTGTGTGTGTGTGTGTGTGTGTGTGTGTGTGTCCGTTACCTATAGACTCCGAAACGGCTGAACCGATTTTCTTGAAAATTTACGCAGTTGTACTATAAGCGTCTGCGAGTTTTCTTAGCTAAGTTTTGTGTCGAGATACCCCCGATAAATATCGAAAATCGATAATCGAAAAAATCGGGTTATAGAAGGAATGATCCGATTTTAATCAAATTTGATACACTCATAGACAAAAACATAAGAAACGATATTCAGAAGTTTCAAGGTTGCAGTTCTTACAATAGTGCAGAAAATCGATATTATATATATAAAAGGCAAGATATTTGTGTGTGTGTCTGTTTATCTGCCTGTATGTCTGTATTTTTTTCAGCCCTTTTATTTTAGTTTTTGCTTCGGGTTTGACTCTAAGTAGGTATGTGCGTTGTGCGGATGTGCGTTGTGGTGCGGTGGATGTCGGCTTGGAGGGGGAAATCGGTGAGCCGAGTTCCAATTTCAGTCGAGCACACTGCACTCACTTGCGCACTAGTACCCTTGGGAAAGGTATTAATCCGTCCGTTCCCTCCAGTTATGGGTTAAATAACAGGGTAGGACTTGGGACCCTGCCCTTAAACAAATCCCAATGAGACTTGCTCCGTCAGGGAGGAAGCCCGCTCAACCCGACCAGGGTGAATGCGGCATACATACATACATACATACATATGTCTGTATTTTTTTCAGCCCTTTTATTTTAGTTTTTGCTTCGGGTTTGACTCTAAGTAGGTATAATTGTAGTTCTTAGTCTCAGCTATGATACCATTTACTCAGAGCACTTATTTAGCCTTCAAAATTCAGTTTACGACGAAAAAAACTTATTTGATATCGATAACAGGAAATCAAAATTTGACTTACATCCATTCATTTTTCTTTCAGTCTACGGTTTCACTTTAACTGGAAACAACTCTTGCTTTTTAGTCTTTCGTGCCAACGTCCAAATCCATGGATTAGTTTTAAAGTTTTCATTAAATCCGAGCAACGCCGGGCTATACTGCTCGTATACATATAATTATATATACTTGTAATGAGGGGAGGGAATTCACGTATAAAGGATTAGCGAGGGACAATTAAAATAAAATATCCCTCAACAAAGTCAGAGACTTTACAAAGTATTTTTTGTCGACAGAGATAAGGTGGTTCCAAAACCTTTAAATGATTATTGGAACCAGCCCTATGCATAATTTTGAACAACTCTTTCTTATTTGACATGGCATAGGCTATATTATCCACGACATGTTGAGCGATAACCGATTCCATATTTGTAGAGGGAAGGCAACACACACACACACACACACACACACACACACACACATACCCCCCCATATATATACATATATATATATATATATATATATATATATATATATATATATATATAGGAAAAGCTACTAAAAAGTTGTAAGCTTAAAGATGTTTTTTTTTTTTTTGACAGTATTTGTTTATTTCTATTATTATATTTGCTATTTCAGACCGGCCTCGGCCCTTCATCAGAAACAAATGATTTTAAAATTTAAATTAGAAACGTATTTCGCAAGAGCGTTCGTGGAGAGAGATTGTTTACATCACGTGACGCATAAAGCGACAGATTTTTTAAAAATATTTGTAAACGTAAACCAATCTTTAATAATACTTTTAAATTTTGTTTTAGAGAAACATTTTTTAATTGTTTAAAAAAAATGTTTAGCTATTGAAATATTTATAAAGATTCCAAACACCTAAGTCCCTATTTAACCCTAGCTTGTGTGTATTTAATTTTAAAATCCAGTATTTTTTTCTTTCTGCGTGAGTGTGTAGAACTAAAATCGGAGTCTATTAGTAAACATTTGCAATTTTCTAAAGTGTGACCCGGTTGATTGAAGTGAACTGCTATGGGGGGATCTTGGTTGTTCTGGCGTATACTAAGTTTGTGATTATTGAAACGAAATCTAAAGCTATTACCAGATTCACCAATATATCCACTATTTGGACATATTGAACAGAAGAGAAAATATATATAATGTTTTGGCTGTCACAGGTGAGGCGTGGTGGGTGCAATTTGATTTTGGTGTTGGGTTGAGAGAATATTGCGTCGTTTACTAAATGTTTAAAAATTAAGCACCGGGGTTTCTGACACTTGAAATTCCCTGATAGGTTTGTATTTTTTAGATATTTGGTAGAAGTGAGGATAGCTGATAGGTTGGTTGTTTGTTTCATTGCATTTATGGGTGGTTTATCGAAAACGTCTTTGATTTTTTTGTTTGATTGGAGGTTCTTGTAATCATTTTTAAAATTTTTGATAAGTGTGTGTGAATGTTGATTGTGGTTAAAAACCATGGGAATTCGGTTGTTGTTTTTTCTTTTCTTGTATGTGTGAAGTGTGTTACGATTTATGTGGATGGTTTTATTTAGTGCTTCTTTTATTATTTTTATTGAGTATTTACATTTTAGAAAATGCTTTGTTAGGTTGTTAATGTTGTATAGAAAATCTAGATGGTCTGAGCATATGCGTTTGATTCTTAGAAATGAGCTGCATACGATAGATTTTTTTAATTTAAGGGGATGACAACTGTTAAAGTGTAGGAATTTATGTTGGTTTGTGGGTTTGTTGTATAGACTGGTGGAAAGTGTATGTTTGTTTAATTTTATCATGACGTCTAAGAAAGGGACGGATGTGTATGAGTACTCTATGGTAAATTTGATTGTATTGTGGAAGTTGTTGCAGAAAGTAAAAAAGTTTTTTAATTTTTCTAATCCATACATATATAAACTGATTCGTTTGAACATTATTTTAGATCGATACTCGTATTTAAGTAGATATTCTGTTTATAATCAAACAGTATTATATATTTATTTGTGCCGGCGTGATTATTTACGATAAATTTGTGTTACGAAAATGTGTGTCATTTCGTAAAAAAAAATTTCATCGTAAATAATCAGGCCGGTAAAAATAAATATATAATACTGTTTGATTATAAACAGAATATCTACTTGAATAAGACTGTCGATCAAAAATAATGTTCAAACAAATCATTTCTAATTGTCGGTTGTTTAAAGACCATATATATATATATATATATATATATATATATATATATATATAAATATTAAGAGAGAGAGTGTGAAAGTGTTGAGTTTTGATAATGATTGGTGCCATGCTTTTCAGTAGTTTTTACTTTGGCAAGCATTTTTTGTATTGTAAATTGCTTGATATCCAGGTGGAGATAGAGGAGTGATAGTTTTAGTGCAAAGGGTTTATCACTTTAACTGAGTAAGTTCATGAATCTACTCAGTTTAGTTGTATTAAAGCTATAGTTATGGATACAAGAATATAGTTTTGCATACGCTCAGATACACATCAATATATAAATACTTAGCAGGTGTTAATAGAACAGTGCTCAATGCTGAATAACAGTGCAAAAATATGTATTAATAAATATACACATTATCGTACATATTTTAAGCACGACTCAGAGTTTTAATGCACTATGCAATAATCAGGTGCATATAATGAACTGCACGTTTTCCAATTTTACATTTTAATAAATCAAATCGCAAAATGTTCATTTCATAATATGCACCTGATGGTTGCATAATGCATGAAACACCGAGTTGTACATAAAATGCATAATAATATGTATATATATATATATATATATATATATATATATATATATATATGTTGTGGAGTAGTTTTCTCACTGAAGTTTATAATCGTGCTATGTCAGTTGCTAATCGACTTAACGCACCCAAAATGTTAGGAACTTGGTAATCTTCCACTGTAAGCTGACTACTTAGTATTCGGCTAACGGCCGACTAATATCATCTGCCTTAGTCCAAAGATGTCCAAACTGTACCTAACTAATAGTTCTACTGAACTCCAATAGAACTCTAAAGAACTCTCTAGAACTTCTAAGAACTCCTAAGAACTTCCCAAGCACTTCTCGAGTTAAATTCCTGTTAACTCTTATTAATATAGGAGGGAGAGTCCATTGTCTCAGGAATAGGTGTGTTTCACTATAACAATATATATATGTATATATAAGAAAAATTAAGACAGACACATTATTTCATGGTGAATCGGAAGCATAGGCCTATTTCAGGCGAAACATCGTCAGCTTCCGTCTTTATTTTAGAAAAGATTTTCCACAACTCTTTTGTAAAATAAAGACGGAAGCTGACGATGGTTCGCCTGAAATAGGCCCATACTTCCGATTCACCATGAAATAACGTTAATTTTTCTTATATTTGCGCTATATGTATCTATATGCATATATGTTTAGAGCTCTCTTAGATTGTTATCCTACCACTGTATGTACAGGATACTCCTTTGGATTCTTCTATACCCTCACTGCATGCTGGTATATATATATATATATATATATATATATATATATATATATATATATACGAGTGAATCTATATTTGTATATACTGGAGGACACTATAACTGATTCTGTTCATGTGAGAGATCTGATTGATTGTTAGGCATCGTTTCACGAATTACTTGTGACATTCTCTGAAATTTCTTTTTAGTGTGGGAGGAGAAGATGGATGATTGATCTTCACGAATGCTTAACATTTTCAAACGAGTCTTGCTAGGAAGTGAAACACGCGTTTCACTCAAAAAGTTACTTCTCTCCGGAGTTACATAAGAAAATGGTGACATGCCCCGTAGGCCAAAATGCATGCATGTTGCATGCTGTTTTGGCAAAAGAAAAAAAACAGTGAAAGAAAAATATTTAAAAAACGCTTCAATACTTAATGCGATCAGTGAACTCAAGTATGTGCGTTGTGGTGCAGTGGATATCGGCTCGGAACGAGAAATCGGGGAGCCGAGTTAAAACTCCAGCTGAGTTCATTGCACATCACTTACGCGCAAATACCATTGGGAAAGGTATTAATCCGTCTCTTCCTTCCAGTTATAGGTTAAATAACAGGACAGATTGGGTTCTATAGCGTTGGCTGGCAACCAATCTACCTCAGAAAGCAATGGCAACCTACTGCGGGATAATCTTCTGCCCAGTCAGGCATGTCTCTTTCGAGACATGATCGCCCAAGCGTGTTTCACGTATGGCACTTAACTGACTGAACTCAAGTAAATTAGCTTCTGTGAACCAATCGTGGTTCAAGCTTCACCGAGTAAAATGGATTGCATACAAAAATATGCTAATCTATTTTAATGTCCGACAAATTGAAAACCTAGAAAGAATCCTCTTTTTTTTTTTTCATAATCTTATCGCCCCAAGTAACCGCCACTGTTTTGCAAGGGGTTACATAGGAGGAAAGTTATGAGAAAGAGTGACAGATTATAGAGGGTGTCAGGAAGTGGGTTAGAGAAGGATGAGAATACTGATGAGATTGGAGTGAACGGAGAAAGGAGCATAAGAGGGAGGATGCAGGTTAGTGAGATACTCATTCAAAATACTACAAAAGCAACATGAACGTTCTAATCATATCATTATTCTCTCCCCGAGTTATATGTGCCACACATTTTAGTTGTTAAATGTCTTCAGGTGATGTGGTTTCTGATATTTGGTACAGTTGTTTCTGATTTTGTAGCGCCAGTCTACGAGGCTTGAAGAAAAAAAGGCTCCTCGCTGAGACCGACATTCTTCACTTGCTTCAAACCATTTTAAACATCGATCTGAGAAAGTAGTTGCATAAATGAACGGCGTGGCTGGAGGAGGCTCGTCGGCTGTCTTCCGTGTCATATGACAAATTTCGAAGTCCTTGTTACATTTTTGGTCTTTCCAGTGCCAGATCTACTAAGTTACGAAGCACAACCACACGCTCGCGTGTTTGGACGAGCGACAACCGCTTTTGTGTCATAAAACATACTTCAAAGTTCCTGTTTTAGTGTTGACATGTCCAGTGACAGATTAGCTAAAGAAAAAAGATTTAAAAAAAGGAGAAAGAAAGAAAATTCTTTATCACTGAATGATGTCATCGTGCTGATCTAAAATAGTTTCTGCTAACCAATCGGAAGTCAAGTATCACTGTGTGGAATGGATTGCATAGAAAAATATGCTAATCCATGTTTATGCACCGAAAACATGGCAAGCTTCCAAGAAACTTCTATAAAACTAAAAGCAACTGATTTTTCCTACCAAAACAGATTTTGTTTCGAGGAGGATGCGTGTTTGTGAATAGAAATTTGAACTTTGTGAATGAATATCATGGATGTGAGTATGTGAGCAATGATGAGGTCTTGGAAATGATGGAAACAAAAAGGAAATTAATACTGAGCATCAGGAAGAGAGAGCTGAAGTTTCTGAGACACGCAGTGAGGAAGGAGGGCTTGGAGAATCTGATACTAACAGGCCAGATAGAGGGAAAAAGAGACAGAGGAAAGCAACGGATAACATATTTGAAGGACCTAATCAGTTGGATGACGGAATGAGGATTGATTGGTGTAACAGGAGAAAGCGTGCTCAGAGCCACCAGGGATAGAGAAACGTGGAAAGCCATGATCGCCTACGTCCTGAAGGAACAGGGCACATTGAAGAAAGAAAAGAGGAACGGTCGTAATACAAGCTTTTTCGGTGTTTAAGTTGACCTGAAACTGATTTATGAATGTTATGGTACAGCTTCGAGCACACATGTAATTGAGTGGCTCAAAAAAAGCAGAATTTATTTGAAGACTGGGACACATTTTTCCACTGTGTCTGTGTTACTGCACCTTTTATGTGTATCAACAGACGTCTCAATAATAAAGACGGCAATGCGAATTGCCATTTCAACAATTAAATTCATGGCCTACGAACAGTTTATAGATCGTCATCTACGCTCTGGAATGATCCTGGGTATGACCGTAAACTGCATCCGGCAGCAAGGCCTCTGATTGGGAGGTTGTGATCAGCATGGAACCACGTCTTAATTGCTGTTGTTCTCAGGTCCACCCTAAACCGGAGTTGTAGCAACTGTTAGGGTCCCAGCTATGGGTAAATACTTAATCCCCAAACCGAGGTCATAATGTTATGAAAGTATTTACTAACAAAACGTTTTTGAACGAAAAATATTACCAACAAAAATACGTTTTTGAAAGGAAAATGTTACCAACAAAAATACGTGATGGAACAAAATATTACCATTAATACATCTGGCTCTCAACGAAACCCACTTTACAAAGAAAGTACATTCTATTCATACAAATCTATTGTAAAAATCTCGTCGGCATTAAATGACCCATTGAGGTGTTGATATGCCGTAATCCAAACCAAACCAAACGCTCTGGAGTGTCTGTCGATGTACACTACCTGAATAATTATTATGCAACTCCAGTGTATTTTAAAAAATTATGTATTTCGTACTAGTTTTTAGTATTTATTGCCAAGTCAGTAATAGAATGGTTCTTTTGTTAATATTGCGCAATAACTAGTCCAACAAATTAATTTATAAATATTTAATAATTACCAATATTGCAGTTTCATCCATGAAAGAATGAAGAAAATTTAGGATGATTCGAACGAGTTCATCTTTGCTTCCTTGCCTTGTAAAATTTTGCAAAATAATAATAACAAAAGAACCATTGTATTTTTATTTAGAATTATCCACTTGGCAATAAATATTAAAATAGTTTGCAATACATCATTTCTTTAAAAAAAAAACAGGGATGGTCTAATAATTATTATATCTTTCAAGTTTACGAAAACTGTCTTCGCTATTTAAGAAAATACTGGATCAAGGTTTGATTTGTGCTTTCGGGTCGGGAGTGTTAAACCATGTAAAACAAACACTGCAAGCACCTTCCAGAAAGGACGAGATGAATGTAAACCGACTACTGTCTAGGGCCCGTGAGAGATGAATGAAAAAATTGAAGAACCAGTCCCAGTAGTCACTCTTTCAGTTGAAAAGTGTTCTTTTCATTAAATGTCCTGCCCAAATCACCTGCTTCAGCTGACCGAATAATTATGCCAAGGATTGTCAGTATCGAACTGCAAAAGAACGGTAAAGATCTCAGAGCCGATCCTACAAAATTATTAAAAATGTCGCGTAATAATTATTATTTTAAACTCAAGGCTGATCAGTGATAGCTTGTCTGCTCCATCCAAAATATGACAGGAATACTCCATTTTTAGTCTCTTCTGACGTTTATATAAAAAAAAAAGTCCATGATTGAGCTCGCACGAAGTCACCACCCATCTTGACACCCATCTACGGTCACGTCAAGTTTTTCCTCTCTCTTAGGAAATACTAGCAGTATAGCCCGGTGTTGCTCAGGTGTAATGAAAGCTTTAAAACTAATCCATGGTCCGGGAGCTTAGACTGTTTGGACGTTGGCACGAAAGACTAAAAAGCAATAGTTGTTTCCAGTTAAAGCGAAACCGTAGACTGAAAGAAAAATGAACGGATGTAAGTTAAATTTTGATTTCCTGGTATCGATATCAAATTTTCTGTACTATTGTAAGAACTGCAACCTTGACACTTCTGAATATCGTTTCTTATGTCTTTGTCTATGAGTGCATCAAATTTGATTAAAATCGGAACACTCGTTCTATAACACGATTTTTTCGATTATCGATTGTCGATATTTATCGGGGGTACCTCGACACGAAACCTAGCTAAGAACACTTGCAGACGCTTATAATACAACTGTATAAATTTTCAAGAAAATCGGTTCGGCCGTTTCAGAGTCTATAGGGAACGGATACACACACACACACAGACAAAGTTCCATTCATAAATAAGTTTAGATAATTAAGGTCTGCTCAACCTAGTTGGAGTACAGTTTAATGTTTGGCTCTGTGGGTGCTGAAAAAATACCAATGTGCCTGAGCAGGCAACTAAAATGGGGATTACCTAGCTATCCTAGTAGACGAGTATCTAAACTTATTTATAAATGGAACTTTGTCAGAGTGTCTGTGTGTCTGTGTGTGTCCGTTAACTATAGACTCCGAAACGGCTGAACCGATTTTCTTGAAAATTTACACAGTTGTATTATAAGAGTCTGCGAGTTTTCTTAGCTAGGTCTTGTGTCGAGGTACCCCCGATAAATGTCGATAATCGATAATCGAAAAATAGGAGGAAAAATACGAGAAGGAGTAACAGAAAAAAGTAGGTGTCAGGAAGCGGGTAGGAGAGGGATGAGAATACTGCAGAAATAAGATGATGAGAGACAGGATGCCATTTAGTGGCATCATGAGAGAACTATTGACTTTACATTTAAATTCTTGGAGATTGCAGCTGTCGGGAAAGTAAGTAAATGGAAGAGAATTCCACAGCCGGGAAGTGCGTGAAACAAGCTGCTAGAGCAGAATTTGCGTTTACAGCTTACTGGTTTTACAGTAAAAGGGTGGTACCTAGTTGCTAATCTCGTGGCTCGAGTAAATTCGTATATATGGGGCACCAGTAAGCTAAGTTCATCGTAGCAGAAACCGTAATAGAGAAGAGACACAGGGAAGACACATTGCGCTGGTAAGAAAGTGACTGTATTCGAGCTGCCATTTCGGGAACGATCACATTACAGATTCTTTGCTGGATTTTGTCAAAGACCCCTAGGTGGGTAGCAGGAGCACCCGACCAGATATGGCTGCAGTATTCTATGCACGGGCGGATGGTAGATTTGTATATGTGCAGAATTGTTTCGGCCGGGAAAACATCTTGGCGCTGCACAGAGAACCAACCTTCTTAGTAACGGATTTAGCAATGGATTCTATGTAAATATATAACTTGAGGTCTGTCCGTTTGGGATGAACCTCGCAGTATCTGGCAATAAGTATTTGATGATGAGACCCTGAAGGTGGACACAGAGGAGGTCAACAGCCAAACCTCTATTAACCTTGGTGAAAGCTTCTGAAAGTTTCTGATCTAACACTCAAAGTTTCACGCAGTCGAAAGCCAACCAGAAATTAGTGACAGCCTATTTCGAGCTGTTTATCGACACCAAAACATACCCATATTGATCGAGTGCTTACAGTGTCTTGTATGACACACCCAAGCGTACCAAACTAGGGATGCCCGTGCCTCACACCACAAGTCCACATCTACACCCACGTATGATCATGCTTATTATCTGGCAGAATAGTCGGCAAGTGGTAAGTGAGGGCCAAAAGGCTACGTAAAAGCATGGCGGTCCCAAACAGAAACCTAAGGTTGGTGGCGTAATTGATAGCGGATCGGTTAGAGCAGGGGTCAGCAAATTTTTGTAGAGTGAGGGCCAAAAAGCTATGTAGAATCATAGCGGTGGGACAAACAGCTATGGCTCCAGTATCATGGAGAAGAACCATGTTATTAAATATGTGAATAAATGTTCTATGTGTTTGATATTTATTTCCGAGTCCCAACCAGAAACCTAAGGTTGGTAGAATAATGGATAGTGGATCGGTTAGAGCAGGGGTCAGCAACGTTTTGGAGAGTGAGGGCCAAAAAGCGATGCAGAACTATGGAGGAGAGCTAAACAGCTATGGCGAGAGTGTCATGGAGAAGAACCATGTTATTAAATATGTGAATAAACGTTCTATGTGTTTGAAATTTCTTTCCGGGTCCCAACCAGAAACCTAAGGTTGGTGGCGTAATGGATAGCGGATCGGTTAGAGCAGGGGTCTGCAACCTTTTGGGGAGTGAGGGCCAAAAAGCTATATAAAATCATGGCGGTCTACGAAACAGCTATGGCTCCAGTGTAATGGAGAAGAACCATGTTATTAAATATGTGAATAAATGTTCTATGTGTTTGATATTTCTTTCCGAGTCCCAACCAGAAACCTAAGATTGGTAGACTAATGGATAGCGGATCGGTTAGAGCAGGGGTCTGCAACCTTTTGGGGAGTGAGGGCCAAAAAGCTATATAAAATCATGGCGGTCTACCAAACAGCTATGGCTCCAGTGTCATGGAGAAGAACCATGTTATTAAATATGTGAATAAATGTTCTATGTGTTTGATATTTCTTTCCGAGTCCCAACCAGAAACCTAAGATTGGTAGACTAATGGATAGCGGATCGGTTAGAGCAGGGGTCTGCAACCTTTTGGGGAGTGAGGGCCAAAAAGCTATATAAAATCATGGCGGTCTACCAAACAGCTATGGCTCCAGTGTCATGGAGAAGAACCATGTTATTAAATATGTGAATAAATGTTCTATGTGTTTGAATTTTCTTTCCGAGTCCCAACCAGAAACCTAAGGTTGGTGGCGTAATGGATAGTGGATCGGTTGGAGCAGGGGTCTGCAACCTTTTGGAGAGTGAGGGCCAAAAAGCGATGCAGAACTATGGAGGAGAGCTAAACAGCTATGGCTCCAGTGTCATGGAGAAGAACCATGTTATTAAATATGTGAATAAATGTTCTATGTGTTTGAAATTTCTTTCCGAGTCCCAACCAGAAACCTAAAATTGGTGGAGTAATGGATAGCGGATCGGTTAGAGCAGGGGTCTGCAACCTTTTGGGGAGTGAGGGCCAAAAAGCTATATCATGGCTATATCATGGCGGTCTACCAAACAGCTATGCCTCCAGTATCATGGAGAAGAACCATGTTATTAAATATGTGAATAAATGTTCTATGTGTTTGAAATTTCTTTCCGAGTCCCAACCAGAAACCTAAGGTTGGTGGCGTAATGGATAGCGGATCGGTTAGAGCATTGGTCTGCAACCTTTTGGGGAGTGAGGGCCAAAAAGCTCTATAGAATCATGGCGGTCTACCAAAGAGCTATGGTTCCAGTATCATGGAGAAGATCCATGTTATTAAATATGCGAATAAATGTTCTATGTGTTTGAAATTTCTTTCCGAGTCCCAACCAGAAACCTAAGGTTGGTGGCGTAATGGTTAGCGGATCGGTTAGAGCAGGGGTCTGCACCCTTTTGGGGAGTAAGTGCCAAAAAGCTATATAGAATCATGGCGGTCTACCAAAGAGCTATGGCTCCAGTATCATGGAGAAGAACCATGTTATTAAATATGTGAATAAATGTTCTATGTGTTTGATATTTCTTTCCGAGTCCCAACCAGAAACCTAAGATTGGTAGAATAAGGGATAGCGGATCGGTTAGAGCAGGGGTCTGCAACCTTTTTGGGAGTGAGGACCAAAAAGCTATATAAAATCATGGCGGTCTACCAAACAGCTATGGCTCCGGTGTCATGGAGAAGAACCATGTTATTAAATATGTGAATAAACGTTCTATGTGTTTGAATTTTCTTTCCGTGTCCGAACCAGAAACCTAAGGTTGGTGGCGTAATGGATAGTGGATCGGTTGGAGCAGGGGTCTGCAACCTTTTGGAGAGTGAGGGCCAAAAAGCGATGCAGAACTATGGAGGAGAGCTAAACAGCTATGGCTCCAGTGTCATGGAGAAGAACCATGTTATTAAATATGTGAATAAATGTTCTATGTGTATGAAATTTCTTTCCGAGTCCCAACAAGAAACCTAAAATTGGTGGAGTAATGGATAGCGGATCGGTTAGAGCAGGGGTCTGCAACCTTTTGGGGAGTGAGGGCCAAAAAGCTATATCATGGCTATATCATGGCGGTCTACCAAACAGCTATGCCTCCAGTATCATGGAGAAGAACCATGTTATTAAATATGTGAATAAATGTTCTATGTGTTTGAAATTTCTTTCCGAGTCCCAACCAGAAACCTAAGGTTGGTGGCGTAATGGATAGCGGATCGGTTAGAGCATTGGTCTGCAACCTTTTGGGGAGTGAGGGCCAAAAAGCTCTATAGAATCATGGCGGTCTACCAAAGAGCTATGGTTCCAGTATCATGGAGAAGATCCATGTTATTAAATATGCGAATAAATGTTCTATGTGTTTGAAATTTCTTTCCGAGTCCCAACCAGAAACCTAAGGTTGGTGGCGTAATGGTTAGCGGATCGGTTAGAGCAGGGGTCTGCACCCTTTTGGGGAGTAAGTGCCAAAAAGCTATATAGAATCATGGCGGTCTACCAAAGAGCTATGGCTCCAGTATCATGGAGAAGAACCATGTTATTAAATATGTGAATAAATGTTCTATGTGTTTGATATTTCTTTCCGAGTCCCAACCAGAAACCTAAGATTGGTAGAATAAGGGATAGCGGATCGGTTAGAGCAGGGGTCTGCAACCTTTTTGGGAGTGAGGACCAAAAAGCTATATAAAATCATGGCGGTCTACCAAACAGCTATGGCTCCGTGTCATGGAGAAGAACCATGTTATTAAATATGTGAATAAAC